>VXAY01000767.1:435625-506609 GCA_013399855.1 Oxyruncus cristatus | reverse complement strand
CAGGCCAGGATGCCATTGGCCTTCTTGGCCCCCTGGGCACACTCTGGCTCATGTTCAGCTTCCGGTCAATCCAAACCCCCAGGTCCCTTCCTGCCTGGCTGCTCTCCAGCCACTCTGTCCCAGCCTGTAGCGCTGCAGGGGGTTGTTGTGGCCAAAGTGCAGGACCCGGCACTTGGCCTTGTTGAACCTCATCCCGTTGGAATCAGCCCAGCTCTCCAGTCTGTCCAGGTCCCTCTGCAGAGCCCTCCTGCCTTCCAGCAGATCAACACTCCCCCCCAGCTTGGTGTCATCTGCAAATTTACTAATGGTGCACTCTCTCCCCTCATCTACATCATCAATAAAGATGTTAAACACGACTGGGCCCAACACTGATCCCTGGGGGACACCACTAGTGACTGGATCCCAACTGGATGCAGCCCCGTTCACCACCACTCTCTGGGCCCGGCCCTCCAGCCAGTTCATAACCCAGCACAGAGTGCCCCTGTTTGTTTCTGTAACACACAATTTACGGCCTGATGTAGATAAGAAATACAGTCTGATAAGAAATAGAGATTTCTTCTTAATAGAATATTTACAGGGTCCAGGGGCTAGGCATGCAAGGAAGATGAGATGCGGATCAACTTGAAAATTTCTTGAAAATTATCAGGAATACTAGATGGCGGCAGTGTCATTTTGAAAGATATACGGTCTTTTTTCCACATTTCCAGCACGGGAAAGTTATGGTGTGGGCTTCTAGGCATGGCTACCCTCATGAATTGGAAATGGCAGATAAGACATCTGGTTAACCTGAAATATGATTCTTAAAAATTTGATGAAACTGTTAAGGGGACAGAGCACTGCAGAAGAATATTCCTATCAGCAGGCATGCCTAGAGTCATTAGAACCAGCTCTGTGTGGATCTCAGCTCATAAAGAGCACTTTGGTCATGTGTGGTTCAATAAACATTAGCTGCTGCTAAAGGTTCAGGTTCCCCCAAAACAGGCAATTGAACACTGACATGTGGACTGTGGTGATGCCCACGCTGGCTCTCCAGATGCATTTTAGTGCAGGCACATCATTCCATTTGGGACACAAAGCACCAGGCTGATGCTGCATCTCCAGGCCTGCTGCAGCAGCTGGGCCATGGTGAAAAATTTAGCAGAAGTATATTGTGGAACCTGCTCATATCTCGCCTTTACCCACTGGTGACAAAACCTACTGCACTAATTATTTAAGCAAGGCTGAGAGATTTCAGAGGCTGGATTTAGCAGGAAAATATAAATTAAAAATACCCATGAAATAGCATAGCTGTGTGAGCACAGCAAGTGTTGCTGCCTGGGAAAGGGAAAACAAACTGCTGGAGGTGAGCAAGCCCTATGGCTACTGCCAAAAGAAAAGGATTAAATAAAGCCCTGGAGGCTCTGCAGGACTCAGAATGGAGCTGAGTTCCAGGAGCCAAGTTATTAATTTTATTAAGCCTTTTAACCCCAAAAAAGAATCAATTAAATGCCAGACATGTAAAGATGTGGGAATAAACATCCTCTCTTCAGATGAGGAGGAAGTTCTGCATGTCATTTAAATCACCCACAACTTACTTCCATTCACTTGCATGTCCTCACTTAGCATGTATTGATCTCACTGCACTGATAAAAATCGCCACTTATCATTTGTGTCAGTTCCATCAGCTGTTAGAAGCAGTTTAAAGTATAATTAATCAACTTCCAGTGCAAGTAATTCTCATTTTCTAATATTTAGTCATTATTATGGATGTAACTATGAACAACATTATTAGCCCTCAACTACTCAGAACTGAAAGAAAAGATTACTAGATTTGCATTCACCTGGAATTTTGCCACCACATCTCAGTCAATAAGAGGAGGCTCCACAGAAGCCACCAAGTGAGGCTAAATTACTAAACTACATATACTAGAGTCAATTAGTAAGAGGTGCTGAGGAAAATACTGTGATCTAAGTCTCTGCCACAGAGACTCAGATACACAATTTTGCATTTCAGAGAGCTCTCTCTGTGCTGAACAGTCACAAACTTCTCAAGGTCAGGTGCCTGTACTTTTCTTTCAGAGATCAGGGTGTTGGTCTCTTCACCACAGGAGAAAATGATTCACATCTTCAGCAGCTAATAGCTTCTGAGGAGAAGAAGGGACTAGACAGTAAACTCTTCTCCAGCTGTTCTATTTTGAATCAAATATTTAATTATCCCTTGAAGCAGAAAATAGAATTCTACTTCTCCTCTCTCACAGAATTTCTAAGAGTACTTTTTATCACACTTTCCCTCTCTATCCCAAACACTAATTGCGCTATGCAAGTCACAAAAGCTTATGTGTTAGGGACAAAGATCAACTGTCAAATCACCACTTTTTAACAGGATTATCTCCCTGAAGATAAGAAATGTTATTTCAAATTCCCTCAGGAAAATGAAGGATCTCAGTTCTCATCAACTAAGTCTTCCTCAGAATTAGATGAATACAATTCCTGTTTGGTGAACTCTAGGAAGATAAAGGCAAAAGGCTGAGGTCACCAATCTTAAGCAAATTCTGTGTATGCACATAAAAAATTTAGAGGGAGAATTGAGACAAAGAGAGAACACGTTGTATGGGCTTGTTCCAGGTATAGTTTGACTGAACCTTATGCTTTACAATTCTATTTGTCCACCTTGACACCTGAGTTTTTATACTGAATACTTACTTATATGGTCCCTTTTCTGGGATGTAGTTTAATTCACTGAGACATGTAAGTGAAAAGCACTATTAATTATAAATATGTATGACACATTCTGAAGTTTTGCACACCATTTAAGTACAAACAAAGCAAATAAGTTACAAAGAGAAAAACATCACAAACAGGGAATAAATCCAAACATTCAAGGCAGGTATAAGAGCAATATAGAGCTGTTCAGAAATATTTACCAAGGAGAGAGGCTCCACAGGTTCCTCCATTCTGGCAGTAGTTGTAGCAATGGTTTGTTTCGCACCTTTCACCAGAGTAACTTGGCCAGCAGTGACATCGGGGATCCCCCTTCTCA
The DNA here is from genome assembly GCA_013399855.1 of Oxyruncus cristatus. NCBI lineage: Eukaryota > Metazoa > Chordata > Aves > Passeriformes > Cotingidae > Oxyruncus > Oxyruncus cristatus. The sequence continues at coordinate 503,590 of VXAY01000767.1, read as the reverse complement.
TTTATAATGCACTTTCCTCCATTCTCACAGGTTAATTTACAGGTGCCATCTGCAGAAAGAGCACACACAGAGTGGTTCAACAATCCCATTTCATGGAACTGGCAAAACAGAACCTTGTCTCTCAAACAGAGCTAGAGATCTCCGTCACTGGAGGTGGGGGGAGAATATCATGTTTTAAAATTGAGAAGGAAAACCATCAGTTCTGTTTCCAGAGTGCTGGAAAAAAACCAACACACTTAGGAGATCATAAGTTCTAGGAAGGTTGTCAGGAGCTGCAGAGTTGGTGGGAGCTTGCACCCTACTGAGCTGGGGGGCTGTGCATGGCACATCCAAATGATGCCACAGGGAAGTTGACCACCCTAGGATCTAAGTTATTAATGACAGTATGAATTCTTGTTTGAAACTATAATTCCTAGTTAGTCTAAGAACTAGAAAATTGAATGGTGGTTTCTTCTGGGAAACCTCAGGAAACTTCCCAGTCATTTTCTGGTGACCTCAGCCTTTTTCTATTAGTTGTTTTTGGATCTCTCTTCCACTCTCTGTATTAACAGCCTTCTTAACTAAGCCTTATCCAAAATGTTTAAAAGGAAATTACTCAGCTTTTAAATCCTCATCAAAAAATGATGTTTGCATACTAACTTGTTGCTCCTATATCATATTTCCTGATAATTTCTTTTTCTCAGCTGCTCACACTGTAAAATCCCTGGGAAGTGGTACTGTCTGCTGCTCTGCATTCACTGACTGCTGATGGCACATCTTAGAGGCAAGGTGTGAGATGACACAAATTCTGATTATGCCAGATTTAATCTTCCTATAAAGCTGTTTTGTAATTAGAGTTGTGCCTCTCTTTACTTGAAAAGTAAACCTCTATTCATTTCAGTGAACAGGATATAAAATCATTCAATAATATCAACAAGAAATTAATTATAGACTAGCATACAATGCTCAAACATCGAAATACCTGCAATTCGAAAGAAAGACACAAGCACCTTTCCAGCCCAAAACATGCTTTCAGCAATGAAACCTCTCATTTCCCAAATAGCAAAACAAATGCTGTGCAGCCAGACTACTTCCTAACGCAGTATTTCAGCCTACATGGCTTTAAACAAGAGGGATATCACAAGCACTGAGAACTCTCCAGTAATACATCCACCAGCTGCAGGTGTTTTGCTGAGTTCATCTGGTTTAGTCAAACAACTGATGAGGAATTGCTTGATGTGACACACGCACATGGACTGATGTGACAGAGGTGCATCAACCCCTTTGATGTTCAAACACACTGTGTTGCAAAAAATGCAGAATTTAGGAATGTCACATGTCCTCTACCTGAACAGTTCTCTCCAGCACAGATTCTGCAGAGACCAGTGACAGACCTGTGCTCATGCAGAGCCCTTTCTTTGGACGCACCCAAGTCTCCTTCCTGCCTGGGTACACCCCTCCTCTGCAGGGCCTGCTGCCTCCTTTAACAACTAGTGCTGAGATGGTGCAGACATGTAACCTGGGATCAAATCTATTTAAACAAAACTTCTGGAAACTCATCTTTCAGGTAATTGTACCTTTCTCAAATTAAGCTAAAACTAGAAAGCAAATCTAAAAGTTACTGTGGTGGACTAACTGGCACATCATGGTTGTTTACAACAAAAACGTGAAATCCTGTTTACACTTAATTTTTTGGTATACACCCTGGATACACCTGCTGTAACAAAGCTACTTTGTGTTTGGGAGTTTGACGATGCTTCAGTGTTTTCTTTATTTGGGTGGTTCATTAAAGCCTTTGATGTTCCATGAACCATTCTTCGGTTACTCATTATACAAGTTGTTTGAATGGATAATGTAGCATATCTTATCAGAGGGAAGGTCTATTTTTGTTTTGCTTATCTTATCTGTTTTACTTGTCATTAGTCATGAGTTTATGGAGCAGAACTTGGTAAAAACAGAATAAATAACAGTGAAGTACAGACAACTTCTCATTTTTATGAGCCTTTCTGATAGTGCATTAAGAACATGCTCTCCTAGAGCAATTCCAAAGAATTAAGACATAAAATCTGGAAAAAAAAGTCAATTACTACAGATTTTGCTCTCCATGAAACGTTTGAAATTCAAGAGTTCCAACACAAATATAATATGAGGCAAAGTTACTTCAACAATTTTGGACTTTAAATAAACAAAAAAATAGGATGGAAAGATGCAATGGATAAGCCAGTTGTAAAATACTACATTAGACTTTAACAACATCAGGGTTTTAATGCTGCTGCTTTGTTGTCTGAAAGTAAATACAAGAAACAAATTACACTTGCAGATTCACATCAACTGAGTACAAAAGGAGAGCAGATGCTTTTGTGTGGGAGACATGAGCAGAATGGTCCCATAGGAGAAGACAGAAAGAAAAAAGAATACAGGAGAGAAACTTAGAAGAATTGGTCTAAAAAGCTGAATACAATTAATTTGAATTACTGAATAAAGGCCTCTGAAAGAAGAGCTGGGAACAGCTCTAGAATGTACACACTTTTGGAACAAAGGATTTTTTTTAAAAAAAAAAACGAAGTAAAATGAGGAAAGTTTCTATCTGGAGTCAATTCTGTGCTGCTCCGAGTTTGCTGGAACTTGGATTCAAAGACCTCCCAGCCGCTCTTTTCACTTCTGAAATGGTAGAAGTAAATAATTTCACTTGTTACCCTATTACTAGTTCAGTTACTGGACCTCTAATATGAAAGAAAGATTACAGATCATGTGATTTTATATATTCTCTCCTAATCTGGTTATTTAATCTCCTGCTGCCTTTATTTGCCCATTTCAATCTTAACATACTGCTAATAAAGAATCAAATAATTTTAATTTGCTGATTTTCTTATGTTTTTCTTCCCAATACGGCTGTCTGACACAGACATTAATGGACTTCGGCTTATCTGCTCCATCTTTGACTCTTTTCTTTTCCTAAAAGTAAAAGGCAAATCTTTTCAAATCAGAAGCAGATTTCTGTGTGACCCTGGTTCTATTTGATATCTAGGAAGGCTGAAAGCAGGACAAACCCCAAAAAGACAGCATGGATTGAACTGCCATAGATTTTGCTCCCTGAGGCAGACATTGGGTGAAAAAGAAGGTACATAGGGATTAACCTCTCCATCCCCAGCCAAAGCACTTCCTCTGCCTGAAATCCTCATGTGCAGTGGGCAAGTCCCCACAGAAAGGTGCAGAAAGAAACAACATGATAAAATAAATGTTTTATCTCTATTCAGAAGCAAGACCAGATCTGAGTCTTTGCAATTTTTCCTCAGGCTTTTCATTCAGCCAAGAGAGCAGAAATGTTCCCCTCTTAACGGGAAAGTGATAAACGTGAAGCTCCAGAACAGGGAACTCTTGGAAGTGTTCATTACTCTCGCTCACTCAGCTGTAGCACACATTGTCTTCCTCCCGTGCAAGTCTCTCTGTTATCATCCTCTTGGTACATTTTTAGCTTCATTGTGCTACAGACAATTAAATAGAAGAAACCTAATGGATGCAAATCCAGGGGTCTGTTTTAGGAAAATGAATTGTACTCTGCCCATTGGAAAACTGAAGGGTAGTTTTCAGTTCTAAACTGAAAGTCAGGCCTGTTATAGTCAATAACCCTCAAGAAAAGCTGTGCTCTGTCAGTCACTATCATCTAAGGAGAAATGAGATGGAAGCTTACCTAAGAACACACAGGAACTTGTTTTGATTTTGTTATTAAAACATTCTGAATGATGCAACACACATATGTTGTAATAACTCCAACTTGAAAACCCCAAATCAAACCCAAAAGCTGTTTCTCATGGGTTGCATGAGACGCTGGTGAAACAGCTGTCTGAGGCAATCTGGATTCAGTCTTAAAGGAAGCCACTGAGTATTTACTATTTAGTATTCCTCACATAGGTTTTATGAAGAAAAATCAGCTCAATGGATCCAACTAGTAGTAATATATTACAGAATTTTAGGACAGCTAATTTTCTTCTGTTAAAAAAACCCAAAGCAAAACAAACAAACAAACAAAAATAAAAACAACCAAAAAAACCCCTGTTTTTCGGATATAGTCGTAAGAAACAGATCAACACTAAGATTACCTTGCAGTCACCAACCCTTATAGTAGGCAGTGAAGAAGAAATGGAGAAGAAATGGAGAAGAAATTATACAAAGACGTGTACAATAATAATGTTAAAACCTACCAAAAAGAAGAATGGCATTATAATGTTGACAATGATCATTATTTGTTGGAAGGCATTTTCCACAATGATCATTATTTGTTGGAAGGCATTTTCCACAAGGATAGGGATGTGTATTGTCAAAACAGAATCTTCAGCCAGAAGCTCTCCTGGGGGCACTATTTAAGAGGGATGGGAACAAGAGATGCCTGTGCCATTTTGATGCTGTCAGGTCATGGAAATCTGATCCTTATACATTTTAAAAGACTCAAACCAGCTAAAGGTACTAAAAAAATATGAAGAACGTTCAATAAACTACTGTTTCTTATTGTAGCTTGAATTATATATTATTCAAAAAGTAAAATTTAGTCACATTAGTTGTTGATATCCACAATTAGTACTAATTTTTGAAAGTAAGAGACTTCTTACATAACATGAAATAGCCGCTATGCAAGTACAAAACAATCAGAACCTTTCCCTTCTATTGCTGCATGAATGACATCCACTACAGGAGATTAAAAAACTGAGTTTTCAGATCTGCAAATGAGTGGTGTTTTACTGCCGAATGCATAAGATATGAAGTACATAAATTGCTGTAACTTATCTCCTACACATCTATTGCAATGTTACCAAACCAGTAGCAAAACCAAAAGAACACATCAGCAAAAAGTGTTTCACAGATGTGTCTCAAATTACAATCCTTTGGGATTTTTTTCTTTTAGGGACAAACCACAAGACCACCAAAATCGATGGAAATATTTTGACTGACTCGCAATCGGGATTTTAATGCAGACCAACAAAAAGATGTGACCATATAACCTCCCTTTGGATTTTGAGGCCACTCTTCTGCAATATACAGCCAAATAAAGCAGGAATTTCTGGTTTTAGTTACTAACATAATTGTGCCAAAAAATGCTCCGAGACAATTAAGACAATACAATGGTAGATTTAAATAAGGCAAATGTTTGTGGAATATTTCATATATGTTTTATAGGTCTTCATCAGAAAAGAAACAAAAGACTACAGCTTATAATTTTTTATGCCATACTGCATAACTACCTAAAGTAAAAGAACCTGGTTTATAAATTGACTTGTCTTTTGTTCGCAGGCTATTAGCAACGTATTAATGGCAAGTGGACTGTAAGTCAGCCTTTAATTATAAACCTGCATTAATTCAAGATACTGACCTCGAGGTCAGCTCTGATCTTTCCAGGAATCTCTGCTGACCCTTGGAAGCCTAAGTGGAGTGTCAGCATGATACAGCTGTTTAACATCCACTTAAGACTTTAAAAAAAATTGTAAATAGTGCAAAAACATACACTTGTTAGAGTACTATGATGCAGAGGTTTTTTTTCGATTCATAATTTATAATCTGTGAGGCTACAAAACCTGTAATCTATATTACAAAAATAACATGCCAGGAAAAAAAATGTACAAAAAAGCCTACGCTAGACATTACCTGAAATATAATTGTAAACAAAAAACCCTAAGAAACACTTATTCAGCAGCCCTTTAAAAAGTCGTAACAGATATTGCAGCTGTGGGAAGGTTCTGAAAATTATCAATATATTAAAAATGCTTCTCTAGGCATTTTCTGCCTATCCATAAAAATTTATAACCAGCAGTGAGGTAATTTAAAAGCCTCTTCCGTTCTTTCTCAAATAAAAACACACCTTCCAAAAAACATTACCGTGGCTTAATCCTTTGCCCCATTAGTAAAACTGTAGCATTGCTGAAATTATGGGCTCAAATTACTGCAATTCAGCAGTGAAAAACAATATGCTTTTATTTGCCCATTCTTCACCACCTAAGTAGTAACTATGGGTAATCTGAAATAATTTTTTTGGTGGTGCTGTATCAGCACAAAATCTTGACAAGACACTTGGAGAGGCAGGGAGAGTGTTTAGAGTTGGGAGCTTTACTAATACCACATCATAAACCACTAAAACACAGTTCTATTTATTCAATATTTATTTTGAACAGTATGCAGTATAGATTGGTGAGATTTTCTCCACACCATTATGACATTTCGGGTAAATTAATTTAATTGCTAAATTAAGCACTTAAGTACTGAGGATCTCGCCAAAATATCTACCACTTACACTTCTGAGCCTGAAATTAGACACCAGAAGAACATCCTGATATATATGACACACATAAGAAATACTATTCTGTGACTTCTAGAACGTTTTAAAATCCAAGCTCGCTAAGAATTCATTCCAGCAGCCTGACCACCTTCGGTTCAGCCTAAATTAGGTTGAAAACAGTCTTAAAGTACTTAATACTCTTCTATGAAAAAGAATATTTTCCTCACCCTAAAATACAACAAGAACTTAGAAGCTCTTTTCCCATGAAGTCTGGTTTCCTGCACCTTGATATGAGTCATTACAGATGTTACCAAAAGATCTAATGTTAGATAAAAATGTTTCAGTTGTTTTTTCTTTCTTTGCCGGTTACTTCAAAGCCATTATTATTTGCTATTTGGCGCTCACTGCCCTTTGACTGTTGCTGCAGTGTAAGCAGAGGTGTTTCTTGATGGTCTTTGCAGTTATTTTTTTGCTCCTAAATGGCTAATGTTTAATTTGGCATCCAAAACACTTCGGAGCCTTTCAAGCTTCTTTTGGTCAATATGTATATACATTCACTTTTAAATATCATCTTGTATCACTTCAGTTGAAAGCTCAATTTTTATTTTCATGAATATTAGCAGGGGCGTTTTTTTGAATCAGGGATTTTGCTTCTCCATATTTTCTTTCATTTCAGCTCAGTAATACGTATATTGAACAATATTACAAAACTGGACTCTCAGACAACTCTGCCTTTTGCAATGACACAAAGTGACCAGCTGTTTATTTTCTAGTTCTCATGCAGTTTTCAATACCTACCCAAGAGGCTTTGATCAATGCATGTTCCATTCATCAATGATTTTCCTTCTGGACAAGCACAAGTTGCACCAGAAGGGTTGAGTAAACAAATGAATTCACACGTCAGGTCCAAGCATGGATTCGGCACTGTTTAAAAAGACAAAATATTAAAAATATTGATTTTTTAAAATTTATTTAGCTTTTACAACTTTGTTCTAAAGCTGGAACAAGATAAATAATCAGATATAAAAATTCTGATGCACTTCCAGTTTCCAGGATGTCAACAGTTTAAAGTCCATTAACACACTCACTCAAACAGCAGTGCAAGACTCACAGGAGGATAGAATTTACTCCACTAACAAAAAATGTATTGATAATATGGATCAAAAAACTTCATCTGCTTTTAGCTAGAGGTATTTGTAATCAGCTCTCTTCTAATTCTTTTATATCTGATTTACATTGCAGGTACAAAGGGCATTTCTGGACACATTTGTCCAACGTCCTTTCAAATGAGTGAAAATGCATTAAACAATCTAAATCAAACTTATATAAAGATATATATATATAACTAAATCTATTTTCAGTTTGTGCAATCAGCTTCTGGTTTATATTCATACAACTTGGTTATTTCCCCCACCCACCCTCTCCCCCCCAGGTGAATGTGCTCAATATTGAGTTTACAATAATTATGCTTACTCACAGTCCATCTGTTTGTAGCGGTGAAAAATCAAGGCACTTTTTGCTTTATCAACATCCACACTTAGATATTCTACAAGGCTCCTGCCAAATTTGTGTACTCTAAATGCACCATTTTTAGGACCTGCTCCATATATGTAATCCTCAAAAACGTCGATTCTATGTGGATGCAGCAAACCTTGAATAAAAATGGATAACAGACAAAAATTCGCATTCAAACAATAAATAACTTTGCTTTCGTGATAACTTCAACTGCATTTCTACGATTACCACCTAAAGACATTACTATTATTCAGACAGCTGGTTTTGTGCCCACTGAGGCTACCCAGAAAAAGCCAATCTGCTTAAAGGAACTCCTCCACACTGCAAGCAACTAAACTCTCAAGCTTTCTATTACTTTTCCACACAATTCAGCCTCAGAAACTGGCTGATTATTGAAAAGTGGGGAAACTCTATAGTAGCAACTTGTTAATTAAAACACCCTCAGGTACAACACTTTAACTAGAAGTATGTGACAAGGAAGAAACAGATAATTTTGCTTTAAATCAAAGAAACTACTTCAGCTCCTTCACATATTTAAAATGCTAGTTTTTGTTGTACATGTACTTTAATTAATAATTACAGTAAATTAATGCAAAATAAATTGTTAACTCTACTAATTCCTCATTTTTAAGAGGTATGAGGGCCTATTAGACCCATAGTTTGATTTCCTATGCACAGCTGGCTAGGGAATTTCACACATTTACCCATGTAACAAGGCAATGGCTTCTGACTAAACCTTCTTTGCCAGAGATCCATCTCTTCTTGGAGCCATAAAGAATCTGAATCTATCATTCCTAGTGATACTCTGTCCCTGCTATTATCTCCATTTACACTAAAACTGGTTTTGTATTTCAGTTGTATTTATTTAATTTCAACTATCAGCCTTTATTTCTTCCTACTGTTCTTTCATGCTGAGTACTTTGTACTCAGTGTTTTACTTCACTAAAAATACTTCTAAATTCTGATTCATTATTTTATGTTTATTTAATTAAATGGGTTGAAGTTTTTAGTCTCCTTACAAAGCAGTTTCTAAACTCCTTCAAATTTCCTTTGGTTTGATGTTAGAGGTTGTTGTAAGATTCCTATACTCAAAGGGATCTTTATTCAGATGACTACCTTCAAGTTGTGGAAGAATATGCTTTAAGACCAAAATAGGATGATTTATATCTGGTCCTGCTCAATCTGGACTGTGGGAGTATTCTCCTAGTATATTCCAGAATACCCTGGTGAATTCTGGACAATTAGTTAAAAAATTCAAGAACACGAGATGTAACATCACCCTGATGAACCTCCAGCACCAACTGCCCACTAAGCAATCCTCTCCAAAAGCCTGCTATCAAATATTCTTTTTTTTTTTAAATGTGTTCTCTCTCTTTTCTACTCGTAAGTTGTTACTTAACAAATTGTTAAAAACCAACATGCAGTTCTATAAAAACAAAGTTTGCTTAACCAGAATCTCTTTTCTTATCAGGGGAACTTTCCTCGTTCACTTTCAGTTAGGAGAATTCTGTGGTTACTCGCTGACCTGAGAGCCAAGCCCATCCCTTCTCCCAGAACTGATTCAGATCAACAGTTCTACAAACTGTACTGTTCAATGCAGACAGCTCTAATTTCTTAGTCAAGATTCTCCTGTTCTTACATAAATCCAAGTGAGACCAAGCCTAAATTTCAACCACAATGTTGTTCAATAATACCTAAGCTAGTGATTAGATAAAAAACTTGAAGATTTGCATATATCATTGAATCACTGTTCCCTGAAAGTAATTTTATTAATTACCTTAAAGCTAAAATTACCTTATTGTAAGCATTTTTTTTTCCGATAATATCTGAAGTATTGTCTAATAAACCAAATAAATATTAATTAATAATAACTGCTTTTTGTTTACACCCCTTCTCTGAATAGTGAAACTTCAGCCAAATAAAAGAAAATAGGAATCAGGTTATAGAAAAGCTCTCCATACCTTGTTTAGTGCTCACAGACACAACTGAGTCAGAACCATCAAAAAGGACACTGCCAATAACAGATAATTCAAAATCAGCCCAGAACAGGCGCTGACTGAACTGATCAACTACGAGGCCTACAAAGAAGATAAAGTTCAAATAGGTATATAAAACCTGGGGGAAAAAAATGTTATTTTTATGTAACTGTACATTTTTCATATCATTCATATCTTTGTGTACACAAAATATGGTGACAATGAAAAAAACTCGACTGGAAACCAAGGAGAATAAAATGTAACACCTTCTATTTAAACCTTCCTCTGGGGGCAACTGTGGTTTTTTACTTTGTTCAACTTACTGTGCCAAGGTCAGTACCTTTTCTAACCTATCATCCTCAGCATGTAGGGATATATTTACCAGGTGGGAATTAAACATGGAATCTCATCCTCTAACTTGCTTTACCAACAGAAATCTAATATTCCAATAGATTCCTAAGCAGCAGCACCGGTGACATTGCATGTTTAAGACAAGGCATTCAAAATTCACAGAATTTTCCGAACTTCTCCAGTTTCCATGGGTATAGAACTGTATTCTTCCTCCTATCACCAATATTTCACATGTAATAATTATTATAGAATTAAAAATCAGATTATTTTAACTACATTAGTGTGGCAGGACTTACACAGCAATATTGACAAATGTGTACATATTCAGTTATATATGAAAAGAAAGCACAGGAGTGAGTGACTGAGAGCACAAATAAGAATAAAAGGTAGATAACAATGTGACTACCCAGCCTCTAGGCAATAACTAAATAGTTAAATCTAACTAAATAGTTAAATCAAGTAGCCTGTGTTTCGTAGGGGATGATTAAATGATTAATGTGCCAATTTAGGTCACGTCAAAACCTTCAGCCTGAAAAAATATTTGAACCATAAAATAATTTCATTCTGAGCTTTTGAAGTTGTAGTGTATTTTTAATAAGAATAGGGAAAAAAAAAGTATTTTTCTTCCTATTTCTGTATGTAGGTAAGTCAGAAAAAATACATCAAAAGAAATTATACATAACAGCAAAAATACTCCTTTTAAGGTTATAAAGTAATCAGCTAGAGGTAGATGAGAGAAAGTGGAGAAAGTGACTCATAAACCAGTGAAATATGTTTACATTTAAAACTCCATTAAAGAAAAAAAAAAAAGCCCCTTTAAAAGAAACACTGGTCTTCAGGGACACAGCTAAAGAAAATAATTTCTGGTAAAAGGCAATCACAACTTGTCAGTTCTTTATGATACATAGTACCTGTAAGGGGGGATGTTTTAGGAACAGTCCCCACTCTCCAGCTTTAAATTATTCTTTGCATTTTAATAAGAATATTTAAATACTATAATAACAATAAATAACATTCCCAATGTGTCTTTCACAGTATCGGAGATAAGACACTGCAAAAAAAAGTGTTTATTTTTGTTTTATACATACAGAACTCCTGTGTAAGACATTTCTATGGAAATTCTATGAAAGCAAGCCCAAATGCTCAAACTCTCCCTTCCTTTCACATGAAATGGCAAAGGCATATCCAGTAATAAATTTACAAGTGGAAAAGTCTTATTTGGGAGAAAACATTAAAGGTTGGGATTCTTTCTTTGCATTCCTTCTACAAAGATATGGATCTGTGTGAAATATCTGACAAAAAAATTAAAAGACTCCATAAACATCCACTTTCTACCATGAAGTAAAGGAAGAAAAAAGCACAGAAGGATGTCACAGAAATGTTTTCAGGCAGTAAGTACAGGAAAATGCAATACTCTGGCAAACCATTTGTGAAACTCCCTCTTTGCAAAGACTGCTCATATTTTTGTAATTCTGCTGATTTTCTTAATTTTCATTTTGTTCATCTTTGTAAGGAGACAGAGATCTGGTTAAGTGTTTGCAGGAAACTTTTCTATATAGAATATACCATGGAAAATTTAAGAAGAGAAGTTCTTGCAGTTCTGCTTCTGGTCAGTCATTGCTTGCATATCCAGGTAATTTTGATACTGTTACAATCTCTAAAATTTAGTAAGTTCACTAATCCAAAAGGGATGGCCAAATAAAGGGGGTTAAATGCCCTTTTGACCTGCAAAGAGGGGACTTGTTCTTAAGACATAACCTTGGTGATCAACCACGATAACAAGAGATGAAAAAGCACAATTACAGCAATTAGGTCTAAATCTAATGAATTGTGTATCTGATAGTTCACAATGTCTTATAGAAGTTCAGCAAAGAATACGTAACAACTTTGATAAATATAAAATTCTGTTGTACTTCAGTCTGAGTAATCAGGAGCTTCTTAATCAATTTATTTTTTACTATGTATGTTATTATCCTTACCACTGTGCTTCCTTCTGCACAAAGCTTTCCTTATCACACATGTAATTTTTAAAGTGGCTATATTTTAACCTAATCACGTCAACAGAGTGTTTGCTTTAAGGGTTGAGTGTAATTTGCATAAGCAACACCATAAACCCACCTGAGCACATGACTTAACAAGAGGTTAAAATATTATTATTTGTTGCCGTGATAGTGGCAGCTCCTGAGGCGCTTAGATATTCAGATGGCTCCCCTTGAAAGAAGCCTGTTTCAATAGAAATGCTTACCAAGCTTGGACAACCCCTAATTTGCAATGCAATAACAACAAATTATCATTGTAAGCCTGAGGAAACAGCAAATATTGCATAAGAAAATGGGTTATGAACAATATCATCCGTAGTTTCAAGACAGGACTCTGCTATTTAAGAGACGTTTCATTCTGGATTTATGATTTCCTTTGTTGTAAAAATTACTTTTATGCTGCCAGTGGAGTCTTTAATGCAATTCACAAGATCTCAACAAGTACTGTCAAACTTGACAATAGTTCTATAAAACACTGAAATAATTAAGTTGTTTCTTCTTTGAGCACCTAGACCTGGTTTTGTACTATTTGGCAGAGTATTCAGGAAAGTAACTGGAATAGGCTGTGAGATTGCAAATGCATTCTTCAAAAAATGTGTTTCACCACTGACTGGTGTTCCCTTAATTGCTTTTGCTTGTTCAGTGTTACTGAAGAAATACCACTTTAACTGGCTATATATAGTACTTTGTTCTGATTTGTTAAACCATGTTAAGCTTTGTTACAAAAGCCTTTTCCAGGTGCATCATTTGAAAACAGAACTAAGAGTTCGAATAGAAACTGCATATGAATAACCAGAACACATATTTTAAAAAGTTTTGGGTTTTTTGATTTGGCTTTTTGCTTTATTTGGGGAGGAGGGGTGGTGTTTTGGATTTTGTTGTTGTTGTTGTTTAAAACTGAGAAGCTGAAATTTGTAAGTTACCAAGTGTATTTAGGAAAAATGATAAGCCATATACCTGTAGGTCTTTGTAAGTTCTTTTGAACCAATATCCTTCTCAGAGTACCATCCATAGATGATTCCTCTATGTGAGAGCGATCCCCAATAACTGTCCAGTACATCATCCTAAAAGTATGAAACAAAAATTAAGCTGGGTGCCAACACAGAACCTCAAAACATTTCACTGAATTATAAACTATTATGAGCCATACTAAATTATTATGTGCCTTTCAAATTCCTGACAGATGGGAGGTAACTGATCCTGGCTTATATAAAGGCAAACTGAGCAGGAAAATGAAGCAAATGACTTGGAAAAGATCAGACACTTGAAGCATCATAACTTTCTCTTACTCTGTTTTGCAATTTTTGTCTGAATCACCAAAACAGAGTAATGTTGCAACACACATACCCCCTTTTAGGATTTACAGCAATTGCATATGGTTCTCCTGCCATGCTTGTGAGGAGCCTGGTGCAGTTGGGTCCGTTCAGTTGGCCCACATTGATGGAGTATCTCAGGCTGGTCCAGTGAGTGGTGTAGTAGCTGAACCAATGCATTCGGGAGTGATCAGTCCAGTAAATATTTCCAGTCACCCAGTCAACAGCAATGCCCCTGGGCCTTTTGAATTCTGGACACTAAAAGGAACAGATGTTACTGTCATAACTATGGAAATGATCTTTCACAGCAGCTGCACAGTCAAAGATTCATGTAACTTTTTACAGTTAAGTAACTTTTACCTTTAATATGGTGAAATATTTAAAAACACAGAAATGGAAAGACCTAAACTTCACCTGCAGGAGATCAGCTCTAAAGGATCTGCTGACAGTTCTAGTCTATGCAGAAGAACAAGTCAATTATTCAAAATTGTTTTTTCAAGGCTATCTACATTAAGGAAAAGGCACTTTAGCATCAACTACTTGAACAATTGATATTGAAGCAAAGAAATGTTACAGACTGCAATCCAAAATGAAAGGAAAAGGAAGTACTAAGATTAAACAGCTATTATACTCCATGCAGAACTATGGCAAGACTCTCATCCCAAAGCCCTCAGTGAAAAACACTGTGGGGAAGTCCATCCCAAGGCACGGCCGCTCAGCAGTGTGCCAAGGGTAAAGAAAATCACTGCATTTAGAATTCCCTCTCTATTCAGCAATATTCAACTTCACATGTGAAAAAGGCTTGACTGATTATAACATTAAATTTATAAACTGTAATATCTCTGTCACAATTTCCCAGTTATCACTGAGACCTAGATCTAAAAAAAAGAGTCCTTAGGATAGAAGTTCATATTGCAAATAGGAGATAGATATGAACAAGTTACTGGAATTAGTGCAGAAAGGAGTAAAACCTGTAAAACAGGATTACCCAACTATTTCTAACATGAATGCAGCATATCGTAAAAAGTTCAAGACCAGCATGAGCTAAATACATATACAATTGTTTTCCTGTTTACTTATTTAACATTAAGTTAAATTATGAACAAAAACCATCTATTCCTTGACAAGTGAAGTAATCGAAGTCTACTAAGCTACGTATCTGAAAACCAGGAAAGAAAATCCTAAAATAAGTTGTTTTCCTCAGATGTCAGAGTTCTCTAATACCACAAGACATTTGTAGACTATTTTCATCATAAAATAAAGGTCATTTCATTCTCTAGGTGAAATAATAGGACTGCAAGGGTGAATTTAGATAGTTCATTGTTCATAAACCTTTAATTCTGCAAAAATGTCATAGGATGCACATTCTGCAGATATATAGAACCTTGATTTTCTATTTAGAAGAATATTAAATCAGTAGAATCAATCACTGCATGTACAAAACAGTATCTCTTTAAAATCAGGGTCGCTGTCGGTTTTTAAAGTTAAAAAAAATACTGTATCGTAATTCTTTGGTGTGAAACCATGATATTGGCAGCAGATGCTTCCAGAAATACTACAAAATTCTTTTTTCAAGAAATGTAGCATTTTCATGCAACAACCTTTTTTTTTTTTTCCTTTGTTACTACCCAGGTAATGTTCATATAAAGGACAAGATACCCAGAAATATGCGTATTTTCAGATAGGTGTAATTGTATTTCTAATCCCAACTCCTTTTAGTTTTGTGTAATATTCAGGTACCTGTGCCAAGAAGCCTCTCATTCCTGGAGTTACTCATCCAGTTACTACTTTGGCTGCTGCAAGGGTTAATGGCACTGGTTTACAAGGCTGGAACCAAAAATCCTTTTAAAAGGAGAACAGCCATCATAGCCAGCACAGTCCTTTGCCTCTTTCTGGACTGTTCAAGACCCATAGTTTACAGTAAGACTGGCTCTTTTTGGAACCTGGTAAAGCAGATGATGAGAGTTACCAAGCAGAGTAACTCTGCTGGTAGTGGAAGCAGAGGAGACAAGGGGACATCCTGAAAAGATCCTGGAACAAGGACGGGGTTGCTTAGTAACACTGTCCCTTTCTCCTCTTCTCAGATACACAGGAGAAGTGAAATCCCAGTAATGCTGGGGTGCATCAAACGAACAAAGAGATAACCAGAAGAAATGAAAAGGGGGGCATCTGATGTGAGAGATTTAGAGAAGAGGATAAAAACTACTAGCTGATGCTATGGCTGTGTAATTCTCAGTTGTGTTCATTAAGTTTCAGGCTCACCACATCACATTCCTGAGGTCTTGTGCATCTTCTCATACTGTCTAGGAAAATGACTTACTGTAAATGAGCTCTTACCTAATAGCTTATTTGGATTATGCTAATTTTTGAAGAATGGTTTTGCGTACAGAACAAGGATGAAAATACAGGGAGAAAGTCACATTAATATTTTCCACAGTGATTTTAGCCCACTTTGATGCTAAATATAATGCACTCCAACTTATTAGGAAAACTGGGGTTTGAAGCCTAATCACCTTTTATAGTTTGCACAGATTGTTTGCAGAACTACAGACTATGTCAGCTTGATGACTTTTGATCAGAACTGCTGTCTATTGTAAAATCTGCTTTCAAGGCAAAGAATTAATAACAAAAAATCACCCAATCCCAACAACAGCAACGGAAAAACCCAAACAAAAAACGCAAACAAAATAACCATTCCCCCCACCACTCCCCAAACAAACAAACAAAAACAGAAAAATAGAAGCTGCTGTAACAGCTTGGATCTGGAAACCACTTTGATATAATGGCAGATTACAGAAAAAATTTCAGCCCCTAAAGTTGAGTTCAACTGGAGAAAACATGTTACACATGCAGCAGGAATCCATCACTTTGCAACGCTTAACAGGGAGACAAACTGATAAATCTAATTTGTAACACTAGCATATGTGAAGCAATATTTTATCTTATTTGCTTTACAGATCCTCTTGGTATGGAATTGCTAAGGAATAATGTATATAAATGTTTTATTTTTGCTTAAAATAAATAGTAGAACAATAAAAAAAAAAGAGAAAAACAACCATACTAGAAAACTAGAGTTTTTCTCACCAAAACATAGAATTTTCCTCACCAGATGAGCACCCCAGTAGGTGCAATGGTTCACCAAACCACCATTTGTATTAAATAAGTAGGATTATTTAAAAACCCCAGCCAGCTGATCCCAGATAGAAGAGGTCTCCTAAGTACCCAACCATCATCCACACAGAGTTATAGCTCTAAGGTAAAACCATAAATTAGTGCTGTTTAGAGGAAAGTCTAGGAATAGTTTGCATTCCCTAGGGATGCCCTGCAATCCACTGGCCCTGGGGCAGCTGTTGGGAGAATGTGTGTGGATTAACCTCAAGAGTGGTTAAGGGTCCTCCTTAAGTTCCCAGAGCTCTGGGGCTGGAACCAGCTGCTAATATACTGACTGAACACACCACAAAACCTGTTTCCCTCCCTGTTATATGGTGCAATTTTATCAATGTTCAGCTTTTTGTCCTCTTCCACAAAAAACAGCACTTGAGTTTAGGTGTGAGGTCTCTCCGTGTTGCGTATTCACCTCAGATAATCCTTGGAGAGAGATGTACAAGTTATGCCAGTAAACAGCTGCACCAGTCATCACCAATTCACTTAGACTGTCTGAACTCCATTGGAATTAAATCCTCTTCTCCATCTGTCAATAAACTCTGAAGAGTTGATATTTACTGTTTCCTTTAATGCTTCAATTTGTACCAAGTTTAAACCCCTTTTCACAGGAAAACAGGAGAGCTACTTAAAGCTATTCTCTGAGGAAGGCTCTTGATATGCTAATTCCATGGAGCAATTTTGGTTGAGATGGATTTTTGCATTAATGTAATTACCTGAAAATGCAGGTGACTTTGTTCAAGTTTACTGTCCTGATTTACATATCAAAGTCTAGATATAAAAGTTAAAACGTAACCTTTGAAAACTTATCCATTAAAAAACTTGGGTTAAAATTAAGAAATCCTCAAGCTTTCTAAAACCAAATTTCAGTGACAGTATTAAAAGCAACACTATAAAACCAATTAACCTACTGATCAATTGTATATAAGGCAAAAAAACTTCGAGTATTAATCAGATAATGCAGGGAAAAGAACTGAAAAATTTAGTACAATGAGAAGTAAATGTTTCACAAATATAAATGAGAAGTTTTTAGGATATATTCAAAACAGTCTGTGCATTTTCCACAAACAGATTTGTATGGCTTGGATCAAGCACCATCAAGAGGACCTACCTGCACTGAGGAGACAGGAGAAGGTGGTGTATAAAGAAAGATACAATTTTTTCAGTAATTTTGAATTGAAAAGGAAGTGTCTGACTAAAAGGTATTCTCACATAATGGTGAAACAGAGATTCAAAATGGAAAAACTATTTCAATACCTTAGAAAAAGAGTAATTCTAAGAATACTTTATTTCTATTAGTTTAAACAGGGAGACAGTGACAAATCATCTGTGAGAATTTCAAACCCTGAACTACAAAGAAGTGTGAAGGAAACTTATATTGAATTTTATGGACCCTTAAGAAAATGTAGGTCCATTAGAGAGGTGGTGGGTCAACAGACTACTGTTATAATTGCAGAATGCACCTGCATGTACAAGAAAAAAAAAAAAAACAACCAAAACCAACCAAAAACCGGAGAACAAATGAATAACAAGAACACCCACTCAACACCAATTTCACAAGACTTTACAAGTTCATTACTTTCTAATCATGAACTCAATACACAGATCTGTCTGTCAGGATTTCTGCCACATTTAAATAAAAAAACCCACCACAGAAGAATTACTCCACATCTTCAGCACAAGTATCCTTCTGCAAAACTCAAATGACATAGGTGACCTACTGGAAATGCTAGGAATTTATTTTCCACTTCAGATCTACTTTACATACACTTTCTACCAACAAGATATAGACTCCTCTGCTGGGCAGGTGTAAATGTTGGTTTTAAACCACTCTTCTCATACAGGTGTTATCACAGACACAGAGTATCTTCAGTGTCTACTGGTGTTTACATCCTCAGGCTTTTTGCCCTGCTCGTAACAAAGGTCAGGAATGTCATTCATTTGGAAAGGAAATATCCTTGGATGGAATATGCTTAGAAGTGGTTACAGATGTGTATGAATTATAGATGAAAGATTAGCCTACTGTTTATTCTGCTGGGTATATAAAAGTACTCATGTGACAGAAGGTCATCGCTGTCACCTCTCTGAAGCTTAAGGAAACATGCCAGACAGGTGTTACTTATAACTGCATTTATTACTGGTCAAGAAAAAACTAAAAACTCTATCAAATAAACAGCAAAAAAACCAAAACCTAAATTTACAGCATTATAGAAACACCAAAGTATAGACAACATTGTTATCTTCAGTTCAGCGCTACCATATATTGTAGAAATATATTTGGCAAAATGAATATCAATCTGCATTTATTTTATTTTCAAGTAAAGACCACTTTAAATCACCCAAGCTTAGGAAAATCCTCATTTCTGCTGTAAAATGCAAACTTACATTTATGGTTATTCAAAAGCAGATGCTATGCAGTTCAACATAGGAATAATTACTCACTTCTAATTTTTAAATGTAAGTCATAGCTTTGCCTATTATTGTTTGCATGGTCACTATAGAAATCAAGGTTGTCTTTAGCCTATCTACATTTTCTGTCTTCGAAGGATTTGAAATTCATGCCTTTCTTCTTAAATATCCCTATTACATTTTCTCTTTTCTCTGTTAAAATAAAAGATTTCCAAGATCCTAATATACTGGTTATTTCTCCGTAGAAAAGCTTTATAAATACTACAGTTATTTTCTCTTAGAGACTCTACCAAGTCTGTCAGAGTCTTGCATGGAAAGGCATTAATAGCCATTCATACAACTGAAACAAAATCAATCATTCTCAGGCAGACATTTTAATCTACTAAATTAAAACAGAAAAATAAATCAAAATAAATTTGTTTCATTTAATCTTTGATTTTGATAACTTACTATCAAGCCACTGTTACTTTGCCTTCTCTCTCTGTTGTGAAGTTTTCTGTAGAAAATCCCTCCTGGATTAAACTGAGTACTCCAAACAATCATATCCCCTCGAAAATACGCATCCATTCCAGTTATCCTTGAATTATGTTCAATATGTGATATTTGCTGATGAGCATCACTGTAGTTGAATGGATATGCAAAACCCAGGATGTCAGTGTCATTAGCAACATAGAGAACTTGATCTTCAGAGCCTAGGGATTATTATAATGAAACAAAAATAAGGTAAATGTCAACTAATGCAAAAATCAGTGGTTTTCACTCAAGTAGCTTTTTGGTGTTTATCCGATATAATTTCTTATGTTAAAATTATTTTCTGGTTGTTGAAGACTGCAAAAACACTCACAGTCTGGGTAATAAATGCAACTCTTGATACTCTGATATCAACATACATTACTTCAGAGCTCTCCAAACTCACAGTGTGACACCTAAGACTTTATTTTAAGGGGTATGTGATATAAGAATTTGAACACTTTTAAGCAGTATACAAAAACACAAGATATTATGCACTAAGCCCATATGAATCTCATCTTTTTATACCCATGCTCTCTTTAGGGGGTCCTAAGTGTGTATATTAAAGGAACACAGAGTTGTCAATACATGTTATTTCAAATTGCTTCACTGGAAATTAGAAATGGAATTATTTTTATCTTTAGGGAAGGCAGTGAAGTTTTGAAATCAACTGCAACAGAACCTGTGCAGTTTTGTCTTACCTCTCCTCATTTCAGTTAGTAAACATTTTTGGATACCTCTAAAAGGGTGATATTAATGGATACCCAGTTACCATCTTGATTCAGATCTTGTAAAGTTTATTATTCATAAAAAAAATACTCTTTAGTATCCATTAAGTTTTGAGAAAGTTTAAAATGCATTTGTATTATTCTTTTTATTTCCCAGTTCATATCACATTTTCCATAGAGAATCAAATTATGATAATGTCTATCCAACACACTTCCTCCTTTTGAGTATGAAAGATCAAACATAATTTGTTCCCTTCCTCTTGATAAATACAATAATGAAGAGGAGTTTTTTTATTAAAGCAAGCGTGAATGAGGGAAAGAGGGAAAAAATAACTTTATTACAATGGAAATGAAGCTTGTGAAAAATTCAGATTTAGGATAATGATTCCCAGATTTTTAAATTGTGAATTTATGATTTATGTCACAGAATTACATCTGTGTTCCTATGATAACAAACAATTATGCTCAGTTAGTAACCTTGTTTGTTATCATGTCATAATCTGACTTCTTTAGCAATAGGCAACAATGATAAACGCTGAGAGAGTCCATGTTGTATAGGAATTACTAATGATTCATTAATATGATCTTCCCATGGTAAATTTGCATCAAAAAGATGTGGATAATGCATGTAAGGAACCATGATATCACCACCTAACTGTGGGTGTACCTACCTTACTGACTGGTGGGCTGCAAAGAGGGAAGAACTGGAATTACCATGATACAACCTGTCATGGTTCTAGAATGTATGGACACAAGATGTGCTCCCTGGCCATAAGGTTGGGATCAGGAACTGCTCAGAGTTGTGAACAAAGGTGTAGAAGGAACCACACCTTGTAAGTTCAACACTCATTCTGCACTAAAGACTCCAAATTACACCAAAATCTCACCAAATTGCAGGTGAGATGTTGTGATCATACTCTGAGTTATCCAGACACAGATCCATAAAGATTATGTGACCTTTGCTCAGTCAACTGTATTATTGCTTGTTTCATGATTTATAAGTTAAATAATAGCCAGACTTCACAATTACCTCCATTTTGTGCAATACCTCTGCCTTATTAACAACAGAAATAACATCTCTGTGTGTTTATTTCTTTTCCTTCACTGGACCATGGTCTAGGCAGCTGATTTATATAAGGAGTACATAATTAGCTCATTATACTTAGAAAAACTCCACTTAAACAACTTCTGTAGAATTTCTCAACACAGAGCAAAAAATATTAACCCCAAACACTACTTAATTTATTCCTAAAATTCTAAACTATGTTTCTATGATGAAGTTGATTCTTCTGTCAAGTTTCTAAAGCTTCACATGCTTTCGTGATTGTTAATGTATAATCTCTGTTTTTCTTATTTGTGTATATATATTGTTGTAAATAGAGAAAGCCGGAGTTGGAAATGGGCTTTTAAATTAAGTAAGTTCATTTACATAGAAGGCATAAGAATTTACTGCTTACTGAAATGAAAAGTAAGGCTGGGTGGCTTTGAGAGTTATTTCTGTCAACTATTCAAGAAATATTTATCTAAAAATAAATAGTGTCTGCAACACATTAGCGTTACCAACCAGGTACATAACCAGTGATTTAGTACCGTCTCTCTAGTTTGATTTTTACAGCCTTACCTTTTGCTATGCAACCGTTATTCCTCTCCTTATAATTTTTCTCACATGCACATCTGTATGACCCCTTAATATTACTGCAGTGTTGGGAGCAGGCACCGAATACCATGCACTCATTGATATCTGTGCAGAAAAAAATTGTAATTTATATACCTAAAGTTTAAAACACTATTAGTCAACATGTTCATAAGATCATGGAACAAAGCAGGTGAACAAAAGGAACTTGTAAGCACTAGTCTATCTTGCAACAGTAAAAGGAAAACCTTTGCAGTTACCACTAATGGCATTTACACTGCAACCATCATATCTCAGAAAGATTTATTTTTCAATATTATTTCTCCATCCTTCATATATCAATCTGTCATTATTAGAACTTGAAATCAACTTTGAGAATAAAAACACCTGTTACAATTATGTCCAGCATACCCACCTCTGATACAGTCAAAACAGCATGATTATCCTCTATGGAAAAGCTCCTCTTAATACTGTTTCCTTAAGAGCCAAACTGTGAATTTTATATTCACTTTGATAGTTCCATTGGAGTGATCTGAACTTCCGTAAATTACTGCTCACCAGTAAGAAAATGAATTCACAACCTATTTTCTGGGAAGGCAGATTTATCTCATCTTTCCAATCAACCCTGCCATTATAACAACAATATCTCCTTGCTGACCAGTACGGCATCATATATACCAAGACTATATTTTCTAAGGGATTTTGCTTTCTATCTGTTTATTTTAATTTCTTTTTTTTTTTCCAATGCATCTTCATTATTTTAAGCACCTTAAAATATTCTCATATGCCAATTTAAACACTAATCCCAAATGCTCAGTTAAGTGATCTACTAGACCTCAAATCATTTACCCCTTGAATTATTTGTCTGACTTGAATCTTTTGACATTCACAATGAATGTTAATCTTTGATAACTCTCCAGATAAAAAGTGTGAATCTACATCCCATAAATCCTTTTTTTTTACTATTTTTTTATTATTTTTTTTTAAATTTATTTCTTAATTCCATATCTATGGAACAATTTTTACTCTGTGGAAAAAAGTATGTAATATGTACCTCTTTCTCTAGCACAGAAAACTGACCACACAGTTGGCTTTTAATACTTTACAGCAAGGGATGATGGAAAATATCTGTACCTTCACATTGCCTATTCCTCCTGTTTCTCTGAAATCCAGGCTTACACTGACACAAAAGGGATGTTTTTGTCTGATTACAGTATGCATCATCTCCACAAGGATTCACGTTATCTTCACATGTATATTCAGCAACACCTAAAAATAAACAAAGTGTCTACATAATCCCTGATAGATTTGTTTTAGCTCTTAAAAATGAAACCTAAACAACAACAAATAAAGAATTTCTCTTTCTCTTAAGACTATCAGATACATTTTTAACAAAGAAATGACTTTGCAGTTTTTAATCTAAACATGCATAAAAATTGACAATATGTAATTGAGATACTACATTTCACATCAAGAATTTAATACTAAAATTTTTCTTGATGCGAATATGAAGCAAAATACAATCAATTTATACTCAACTTACAACAAGAACTTTTAACTACTCTACAAACTACTACAGCTTGAATTGCTATAAAATTTGCCTTTCTCCTGTGGCACAGAATTATCTCCTTTTATTCTAACTAAAAGAAATAACTTTACGTTAAACAAACTTCTGCATTGTTGAGTAGGTTTTGCACAGATGACTGCCTCAGTTAATTGTCTCTTTTCTGCTACCATCACAAAAACAGATCCTGTCAGCCACACTCACTTATTTTGCAGTCTTGCTCATCTGAACCATCTCCACAGTCATCAAACCAGTCGCACTGTAGCTCCATTGGAATACATTTCTTATCATTACAGGCAAACTCATCTTTTTTACATGGTCTTGCTTTGTATGTGATTTTATCTATATAATTACAAATTAATAGGAGAAAAATGAATCAGTACTTAAGAGTCTTAGATTACTTGAGACACACACAAATGGGAATGACCACAAAGCGTTAAGCAACTGGAAATTATTTCAAGCTTAATTTCTTTCAGTTTCAAATTCTGATCTACTAACCTCCAGTCAAGCTTTACTGAAGGACAAGCAGATCTCTGTAACAAAGTTTGCCTTCAAGTTGTTTTCTCTGATCTGAATGCCTTGAAAGGTAATATCACCTACCACAGTGATCTTCATCCGAGTTATCACCACAGTCATCGACCTCATTGCAAATCTGCTCAGGTCGCAGACAAACCCTGTTGTTTCTACATCTGAACGGCCTTGTTGGAGGGCATGGAAACTTTACTGCATGTTAAAGAAAAGAATCAGCTATTACCCAGCTGGCATTCACAAACCTTCTTTAATGTCTCCTTATCGAAAGCAATAAGCAGGCCCAGGAAAACAGTTTTACTTGACATACGAATTGTGCTTGATTTTAACTTCTGGTACCTCACGGGAGAGCAACAGTGTTGACAGTGTAAGTTCTTCCTTTAGGGAATGAAATTATTTTTTTTTGATAAGGGTAATTTATATCTTTTTTTGAGGATCAGTAAATACAGCAGAATTAAAACAAGTGCAATGATGATCAATATTACACCGTAGATGTAACTTTTACCCTTCTGTGGATTAATTTTTCACAAGTAGCATACCTCAAATTATATGGAAAGCAATAACAGAGAATTATATCCTACATTTCAAGCTAATCTTCTAAAAGCAAAATAAACAAAACTTAGACAAGTGTCCCCATATACTTATGTATCTTATATGTCAGTCTTGCTTTATTACATAAAAAGTACTGAAAAATGTAATGTCATACCACACATTTCAGCAACTTCATCAGAGTTATCTCCACAGTCATCCTCACCATCACAAACCCAAAAATGTAGTTTGCAGAGGGAATTATTGCACAAAAACTCATCTGCTCTACATATATTTCCCCCTAGGAAGATAAAAAAAGGACGGGGGGGGAAAAAAAAAAAAGGAAAACACAGATAAAAGAAAATGTCAGCTTTTTATAAAACCAGTACAACCACTTATCACATTTGCAGAGAATGACACATGTAGCATAGCTAAATTTACAGATCCCAAATAAATGAGTTGGAGAGGCAGAGAGAAATACTAATTTTAAAATCTCTTCCTTGACCAATCCCTCTAGGGACTGTTAGCTTGGAATTACCTGTTTGGCCTGACTAGAAAGGGCAGTTATAAAAGACACCAACAACTCACCAGCTAGACGTGTTCCCCTTTGCATTCAGCCAGATGTTTAAACTACCTGTCTGTAACTCCCTTTGGTGATGCTGCCTCCCAGCAAAGCTACATCAGTAATTTGTGCCATCAGAGAACGGTGGAAACCAGAAGACAGAAATTCAGTCAGATGTGTGAAAGGCCACTTCAGTCCAGGTTTGTTTCATGTGAATGTCTGATCCTCCATTCGTTTCTACCCCCACACTCTGAGCCACACACAGAGAACAATGTGGGGGGTTTTTTTGTGTGTTTGCAGTCCATTGGCTGTGAGGTAGCACCTTTTTCTTCTGAGGAGCAAAAGGCTTGGCCAGGCTTGTAATATCCCCATCACCTATAAATGCTGTAATTAGGAAAGATCTAGCCACGAAGGCACTGAGCAGGCAAGGCTGGGTGACCTCTAACAGTATCTTCCTTTTTGTAACTTCTGAAATTTCTCATTAGGATATTTACTGAACACAGAAAGCAGCAAAAATAAATTCTTCCATATAACTTCAGTATTGAGTGAGCTCTGAATCATCTAACAAAAGGGAACACATGGCGAGGGAAATTCTTTTAAGGTGGAATGCTAAACTTTAAAAATTCAGTCAAGCTGGATTCAGTTTTAATATGTGTAGCAGTAAGAAGGAATTTCTTTCACAATTATGACTAAATTTTGTCACCGTCAATCAACAAAGTTATGAAGACTTGTTGCAATTAATTTACCATAAAACATATTTTTATGGTAACTGGTTCTCAGTTTCCTGAGAGGAGCAGAGTGTAAAAGAAATAAAGATGTGTACCTGTAGAAGAGGAAACAATGAAATTTTATGTGATAATGCCAAAACTCTTTCCATGGCTTAGCTCAACGCGTTACACCCACACTAAGAGCTAAATCAGGCTCCAGTGGCTTTTTACTTATTCATTCAGTGCCCTGTTCACACCCCATTAATACCAACAGAAGGCTTTCCTTTGCTATAAAGGTTCAGAATGGTTTAATTATTTTTTTCCCAGAAAATTAATTTCCATGAAATATTTGTAGCACCCTAGGAACTCTCACCCTATGTTACCAGATATAATTCACTCCCATTTGCAAATATAACTTATAAACATTAACAGAAATATCCTGTATTATTATCCAGGGAAAATATATAAAATTAAAGTACTTTTCATGATGAAAGACATAAATATAAATAATTCTGTGTGTAATCACAATATAACCATCATTCTAGTTCTATAAAAAGATTGAAGAGAGTTATTTTTATAAATATGCACAGTGGGCTACAGATAAATATTATAGATATTATTTTAGAATGTTGTAGAATAAAACTCCATTTGTATTGGCTGTATTTCCAAAGATGAAAAAATTAGTTATCAGCGAGATAAACTGGCATTTGTTTCATGTGATTGCTCAGGCTGTCATAATTCCTTTATAAAATAGATTTCTGCAACAGAATCATAATTGTGACATAAATACAAAGTATTATAGCAATAACCAACTAGGCAAGAGGGTTCTTATTGCATTATAAGCAATTTGCAGTTCAGAGAAGCTCCATTATGCTATCCAAAGAATAATGTGGCTTCAGAGAAAATAAGCATGTTACTATTTACCTACACTTCATTGGTTTTTAAAGAGATACAGTCCTGATATTTTAAAAGCAGCTTTAAAATGGACTAGAAGGGTTTTTAAAACTTTGTTATCTGTCTTCTTGCATCTAATCACCTCTGGAATATTCTTCCCATTTTCTGAATTTTCCAGTCTCCCTTTCAAATACAATCATACCCCTAAGGCATCTTTTTTTTTGTTTGTCCCTAGTGGTAAGTATTGCTCAATAAACTTAGAACAAAATAAGGAAAGGATATCTTACTCTGTTTGCTTCCTATCTGATTATTATCACTTATTGCACTCCATTATGCTTTTGAATTTACACACATAACATGTGACTAACACACAGAACTAGTCAATTTAAAGAAAAGGAAAGAAGAAAAATCTGGAAAAAAAACAACAGGAAAGAAAAACGCTGATTAAAATTGAGTAAAAATAGTGGGTCCAGTTCACTGCTCTCAACTTCAGGAGAGAAGACTTTGTCCACTTCAGGAGTCCATTTGGTAGAATGCCATGGGATAAACCCCTGGAGGAAAAAGGGGCCCAAGAAAGCTGGTTGATATTCAAGGATCACCCCCTCCAAGCTCAGGAGTGATGCATCCCAACAAAGAGAAAGTCAGGCAAAAATACCAGGAGGACTGAGTGCATGAAAAAGGAGCTCCTGGACAAACACAAACACAAAAAGGAAGGTGAAG
The DNA here is from genome assembly GCA_013399855.1 of Oxyruncus cristatus. NCBI lineage: Eukaryota > Metazoa > Chordata > Aves > Passeriformes > Cotingidae > Oxyruncus > Oxyruncus cristatus. The sequence goes on along the minus strand of VXAY01000767.1, from coordinate 476,207 downwards.
CCCTGGTACAGGTTGCCCAGAGAAGCTGTGGCTGCCCCATCGCTGGAAGTGTCCCAGGCCAGGTTGGATGGGGCTTGGAGCAACCTGGTCTAGTGGAAGATGTCCCTGTCCATGGCAGGGGGTTGGAACAGGATGAACTTTAAAGTCTCTTCCAATTCAAAGCATTCTATGATTCTATGAAATAAATAGAAACTCAGGGTCTTAAGATTACTTATTTAGCAATTGCTCATTATATTGCATGGCTTTGTAATTTATTGTGCATGGCTTTATAATTTATTGTTGCCTATAAAACTGTAAATTAACTTGATTTATTACTGATTTCCCTGATGAAAATGAATATGCTTCCCGTAACAACCCAACCTTTTGATCACTGGGGAGGGAAACACAAAGGAGGACCATGATGTGAGTCATAAACAATCTAAGTTTTGCTTCTTCCTGTAAATCACTTGTGAAGCTGCTGTACTGTCCTTGTTGAAAGAGGTCACAGAGCTTTGCTCTGATCACTCAGAATGGCCAGGGTACCACTAACTTGAAATATGTATTAATAAAAAGTCCAGTAAAGTAAGCCTTCTAAAGAGAAGTGCCTCTTGCCTTGGTCACAGTTTTCTTCATCACTGCCATCCACACAGTCATGGATCCCATCACAAAGCCATCTGACAGGGATACAGTAGGCTTTATTTTTGCATCGAAACTGATCTTCTTTACACTCTGTTACACAATCCATCTGTGTGAAAACAAGTGTGAACTACGTATTAATGAATGAGAACAACACACTTAAGGCAAACCCAACAAAATTTCCCAACCTTATTTTTCATTGCCCTACATATTTAGTACAATGAAGGTGTCCCTGACAACGCAACGTGCAATTGAAATATTTACTGGAGGCCAAGTGAAATTGTGCCCACACGTTTCATATGTCCCGATGTTTCTTCTTTATGTTGCTTGTATGAGCAGTGGAAGCAATTTACATCTTTGAAGTCAACTACCCTACAAGAAACAACCCTGGGCACGTGGCCAGTGAGTGTGAACTGGCTCACAGTCCCATTGATTAGGACTAGGAACCTCCAGAGTAGATTGTCTTCACCTGCACTGTGCAGCATTTGGCTCAGGCATCCTTCATATTATATTATTTTATTCATATTATATTATACATAACTGGTACCTTTATGGTTATGAGAAATAACTACCATTTCTGGTTGGGTTTTTTGTTTGGTTGGTTGGTTGGTTTTGGTTTTGTTTGTTTGTTTTTTGTTTTTTTCCTTGAAGTTGTTTATGAAGGTGATGGTTTTTCAACTAGATAACAACAGTGATGTAGGAAGAGGAAGATCTGAAGGTCCCTGGAGTTTGAGATGCCTGTCAGGGTTGTGGTAGAGGAATCTAGAGGACAGAGGGAGCCAAATTTGTCACACATTTGTCCATGTTGCCAGTACAGAGCAGTCCCTGGTGCAAACTTTTGCAGAACCATGCTCAAATTTTGACTCAGGAAGAACAAATTTGCCTACACCTAAAGGTGGCCACAGAGCAAACAAACATAATACTGTGTAAAGTCATGGGGTTAAGTTACCTGACATTTATTGCATCAATGGATCAGTAAAATCATATTTTCCCTTTTACTTAGCTTGTTTACTTAAAACTGTTAAAAAAAAAATCACATCAAAAGGAAAAAAAAAAAACACACAACAGAAATTTGCTCAGGTACCTCATCAGATCCATCAGCACAGTCGTACTCTCCATTGCACTTCAAAGATGCCGAAATACAGCCTCCACTTGCACACACGTACTCACTTGAAGAGCAGGTTGGAGACGCTGGTTACAAACACACATTTTAGCATGAAGAAAAAGACAATTTATAAATAATTCGGTTTATAATTTAAAGTTTTCCTCTGGCTAACACGGTGACCGAACCTGTGTCCGTAGCTGAGCAAAGCTTTTCCAACCTTCTTTTTAAACTACTGTGAAATATTTGACAAAACTGAACTGTATAACGATAGTGAAAGGATATTTGTGTTTTATCACTGAGAAATTTCTTTTTATGTTTTCCTTACACTTGGTAATAAAAGTAACTCTACACATAGACATACTTATAGAATGACTATAGTTTTTTAAAATGGACTTTAGCTAAAATTACATGAGCGCTTATAATTAAATAAGCCAAAATTTACAATAAACCCTTGGTTTAGAAACCATACATTATTACAGTTTAAATTAATAAATATTAATCAATCAAATTAATTAAATTTATTCAAAATATAGGTGGATATTCTTGTGCCATTTGAAACCAGGGGAGTTTTGTCAGAGCCTTTTATTTTGTTGTACCCATCTAGATGAAGATTACAAAACATTTAGGAAAATTCCTGCAAAAATAAGCAGCTATATTTTCCAGGAGAGTAAAAAGAAAGTAGAGTAATAACAGCAAACATAATAATATGGCAGACAAAATAATTTTTCATAAGGACTAGTAATCTTTGAATGAACACCACAAAGTGAAAAACCTCCCATAGATACTTCAGTAACATGCTGGTTTTTTTAGAGCAGAATTTTATATGCTGCATATATATTATCAAATTCCTTTCCAACATAGTTAAATACCATTCCCCCAAAAAGCTGCATGTTGCATAGCTGTACATAAGTGGGGTTTTCAAAACACAAGTAGGAAGGCACAATGATACACCCTCAAAAGGTAAAGCAGTTCAGATTTCTTTGCACTCCTCTCTACCTCTAGTGCCCAAGAAATCTTTATTTGCTGATTTATTTTCTTCTTTTCCTCTGATTTATTCCCTCCTTCATTTTGTTTCTCTGCTTTATTGAAATCAATACCTGGTACGCAATTTTTCTCGTCGTCCCCAAGTTTACAGTCCTCGTGACCATCGCATTTCCACTTCGCTGATATGCACTGGCCATTGGAGCACTGGAACTGATCCCTCGAACAGCCTGTTTCACAATACCTCTGGTACAAAAGAAACAACCAATACACAAGATCAAGAGTTTAATATAAACACTGGTGAATATACAGCTGGTTACAGAAGTTACAGCCTATATTCCTTCACACTACGAAATGCAGTAACGTCTTGTGAAATTCAATATATTTGTGGATATGCTTCATGAAAGGTGGCTTGCACCCTCTAAATAGCTGGGAAGTAAATGAGGTCCAGTACTGGCAAGAAAGAAGGGAAAGAAGAGAAAAGAAAGAACAGAAATCCAGCAAAGTATTATCCAGTGAGCTTCTGCTACAAACAATCAACTTTGTTGTCACAAAAAAACCCCACAAACCAAACCACTGCTGTGTGTAGAAAGTATGGCTTCCCAACCAGGACACAAAGTATTTCCAGGATGGGAAGAGGTCCAGATCATTGCTCGGATGAAAAGTTGTAGACTGCAGTTCAACTTGATTTTACTTGTATGTTCACTCTTTAAAGCAACTACTTCAATAGGTTTAGTTTTAATTTAGTACTGATATTTGCATAAATGGATTCATGTGTAGAGTTCCCATTGTTGCTTTTTAAAATATTTCCATGTGGGAATCCATTCTCCAACAAAATAAAACCACTAGTTTTCCAAGAAAATACGTTTCCTGGAAGATGCCTACCTCATCTGAGCCATCTGCACAGTCATAGTCTCCATCACACCAGAATCTTGCTGAAACACAGTCTCCATTTGCACACAGAAAGTCTTTCAAAGTGCACGTTTGAGGCTCTGAATAAAGAAAAGAAACAACCCTGTGTTTATTAGCATTTCCATAAAATATACAAAAAAACCCCAACAATCAATGAATGACTAAAACAAAGGTAAAACCACTAACTTGAAAAATTTAAGATTTTTTTTCCCTGTGGAATTTTCTTCCATAACATTTTTAGACTAAATTTCATTTACCTATTCTAAGAGGGTAGTGCAAATACTTTCAGATCTACCAAAATTCTTTGGAGAATTATCGTGATACTGAGGAAACACTAAACATCATTAAAAAACCGCTACAAACAGTAACACGTAGCATCCTGAAGAATGAATGCTTCTAAACACAAGTTAATTGAAGTGGTAATAGGGGCAGTTTTCTCATATATTCATTGTGGCATTAAATGCAGATTTTCTTTACTTATTTTTTTAATGACTTAGCATTATCTAAAACAAAGACAAGACTTGCTGTTTGTTAATCTAAGCCTGAGACTGGTAGGTGTCTGCAACAGAAGAAAACCTTTGGTACACATCACTATTGTACTAAACTAGCACGTGTGCCTTTGGCTGACACGGACACCCAGTTTTGGAGAACTCAAACAAGCTACTGTCTCTTATACCAAGTCAGCTGAGCCCTCAGCAATGTGAAGAACGTGAATTTATAGCACCATCCCTTCAAAATGTACCCAATATGATGAGATGCTCCAGCTTATTTTACTTCAATATGCTCATTTCAAACGTTTTCACTAAAGATTAAATAACTGCTACTTCTCATTGCTTTTCGGATACAAACTCATCCCAGGACAAAATTAACTAATTTGTTTTCTTGACAACTTGTAGCAGCAACAAAACAGCATTAGGAAGATTTTCTAGCATCAGTAATGTTTTTACACTGATTGAATTAATATCTTTCTACAGCATTATTATGTTTGCTTTGCTTCGATGTTTACAGTATATTATATTTTCTTTAATTACATTAAATAAAATATTACTGGTGCTGCCTTAGCAGGAACAATAGTCATTACTGTGGAATTTTCTTTTTGAAGTTTCCTGAAAGACAAAACACTAATTTTTGTTCTAATTTGTTTATTTTGATTTTTAAAAACTCTAAAAGAAAACCCCTCTCTCCCCCCAAAGGGATATTACCTCAGAAGAATTAACAGTGAAGAATTAATACTCTTCTTATTGCAAACTCATTATGGACCTGTATCCTTCCTAACAACTCTTACTTATTTCAGAAGGTTCAAATATAGTTAAAGAATAATAGATTGTAGGAGAAATGTAGTTATATAACAGTCATAATGGGCACAATGATTTGCATGATATCACTAATCAAACCCATATATGACATTTTTTAATATGCATTCTGTTACACCTCTGATAATTTCACCAGTATAGTGAATTTCTTACATGTGAACAAACTATACAGAAAAATGCAAATACTTGAGCTGAGTTTCTATAATTCAGTGAATTCTTTCTGCATTCTTGAGAAACAACTCATTTTCTGATATAATTGCCTGACAGTCCTTTGTATATTCATGTATGCTATGAACAATTTATCACAATGTGCAATGTAATATATTCTGTCAAATGCTTTTGAAGTTCTAATTTCATATATATTTGTTTCATTACACTTTATTCTATAAGTGACTTGGTAGTCTATAAAAATTTTATACATCTATTTCAAACAACTGAACAGTATTTTGTACTTTTCCCAATGCTTCCAAGATTTTGAATTTTAAGACTGTGCCAGCCTACTGTTCTTAATTTAAACAGTAGAATATGGGATTTGATAGCTAGAAGTTAAGCATGCATTTGCCAACCAAAAGTAAGTTAAACCCCCCAGCATTTATTTTCATGCACTGCCTGTGTCTGGGTACTCTCAACTCACTAATTCCATACACTTCTATTAATTACAGATTTCTTTATCAGCAAGTTTAGAGAACAGCCAAGAATTGAACACATAACTTGGTTATAGATATGAAGGCAAAGTTGGAAAACCTAATAAATATTAAAAACACCCGCTCCCTCATTACTTGAACTTCTTTTAATCACTTTGTACTATGATAATCTGAGCTTCAAGGAAGAAGATCATTACTACTGGGTGATAGACATGGCAAATTTCAAAAAAGATCCTCAACACTTATTTTGCAAACAGCAATAATATTTTGTAGAAGTTTTTGCTTTGTTTTTTGTTTGTTTGTTTTGTTTTGTTTGTTTAATTTTCGAAAGATCATCCAGTCATGCAGATTAACACTGTGATAGCAAAACTATGAACTTTTATTTGATTTTTACATGAGAAGAAAAGAACGTAAAATAATTTCTTGCTATTCATAATACAGGAAACAGACACTAAAAATAAATCCCTAAGTGAAATCTCCCACAAAGCTATGAAAGCTTTTGTGTGTCAACCCCCCCAGGGTACAACAACAAAAGGCTCTGAGTGATTACTGAGCTACACAACGATTTCATTTTTATATGAAATACTTGTATATGAAAACTACAGCACTATTGCTTGCACTAACTCACACATTTTCAAATGCAGGGAGTAATTACAAGGAAGACAAATCCACTGTAACATCTCAAGCAGAATGAGACACCCTATGGACAACACGTCTCACACTGGAGAAAGGGGCAGACAGCAGGTACTCAGCATTACAGTGCCTAATTTACTAAGCTTTCTAAATCATTACCTTGAAGGTACTAAACACACACTCATGATATGCCATCAGGAACGTGAGTTCAATAGCATCTACAAACCAAGATATTAATTTCTTGGATTTCTAAGTAAAAGAACAGAAAGAATATAAAGTGTCATCTGAAAAGAAGGCATTTCATAACTATTTGTGGAATTTCTCTCCTGAAATATTTTATGAAGGCAATGATTATGATCTAGAATCAGTAAGGATTTGGCACTTCTCCAGAGAACTACATCTGAATTAACTCACTGAGAGTGAGAGATTTATTGGGCCTTCAGGTTCCTCGTAGGTAGGAGAGAACTGGGCCAACTAAACTACTTTGAATAACCACATCTACTTCTTCATGTGATTAAGTATCACAGAAACTGACTTATCACGACAGAAAACAAAGGAATCTTCTCAGGAATATGATGTGCAGGTAGTGTTTAATCCAACTTCATTGTTAACAAAGTTTATCACTTGATCACTGAGCAGTTTTTATGATTCTTATCTACAGATGAGAAATGCGATATGCAACTAAATGACAAAGGTAAAGCAATTGTAATATTTATTTTGAAATAATGAGATTATTAAGAGGCCACAGTTCAGGCATTTTTGCACAGGTGGTGCAGGATTACAGCTCTTTATAAGAACGGATAGAATTAGAGAATTTCATCAAGGGACATTTTTAATTGTGATTCACTGATTTTCAACAGATCAGAAGGTGCTGAATAAAAACATACATGTGTATTTCATCAAAATTCAAAAATTTCCTCTTACATGTTGCCAAACTAACCCTATTTCTCATAACGTGGACTAAGGTAAAAGTTACTTACTACAGTTTTCTTCATCAGAATTATCTCCACAATCGTTCTGGCTGTCACATCTCCAGTGGTCTGGAATGCAGTTGTTGTTTTTGCACTGGAACTCATGAGGTCCACAAGTTTTTTTATCTGTAATTAAGGTGAATAATATTTACAGCATTACAAACAAAGAGTAAAAATGGGAAAGACTTCTATTAAGGGCATGACAGTACTTCTGGATACATTTAAGAAGGAGCCAGCATAGCATTCGAAACGTTACTTTCAGGAATAATTTATTTCTCATGACACATCCTTTAAGCTTCTATTTATTTATACCAAAATACATATGCTCCTAAATTTGATAAAATTAAAATATGCACTGTATAAACTGTTATTTAAAGTTAAAAATATAAGCTTCGGAAGGGATGACAAATTAGTTTGAAGAGAGGTTATTCTTGCACTGAATCTCAAAAACTCCATTAACTTTTCCTTGAATTTCTCCGTAAGATTGCTTTACAAAAGATCAGATCACAGTAAACCACAAAGAATATTGATTTAAAAAATGTACAGAATACGTATTCCTCAAAAGTTATTCTTGCACGTAATAATTTAAGACTAATCATACCTGACAGAAAACTTTCCACTTGGGTTTACATGTTCACCTGCTGATGTATGGGATTTAAAGTCTACTCACACAAGGTAAAACATTACAAAGCCAACACTGCTAAACTGAGCATAATTTTCTTCATTATGTAAATTTTCAATGCAAAGAAGCATTGGAGGCAAAGTCTCTTGGAGATACGGGAACATCCTGAACTCCTCCAGCAGGAAGGAGCTGCCTCTGTGTTTTCTGTGAGTAATTCGTGAATAATTCGTTCAGCTTCTAAGGACTGAGACGAAATGAAGTAAATTAAAAAGTTATCAGTGACATTTTTGTTGGAAAAAAAAAAAACCACCAGTTTGCTCTGTGAAAGCCTCAATGACATATTTAAAATTACATGTCACTGTGGTGTTTCAATAGAAAGTTTTAAAATTTCCGTTAGGCTGTGTCACAGCATGTCAGTTCAGCTCCATACTGCTCTCATGGCAACTCCGTGAGTTCCAAAACCTGACAGAATTAAAGGGGACTGAAACAGCAGCTTTAATCAACCTGCTTTTTCTGCCCGTGAAATGGGAAGGATGAAAAATTAGAAGGATTAGACTTGATGCCATGGTCCAAACTGCTGGTTTTTCTCCGTTGTTCTAGGTGTGATTCTGGAATTACAGTGATAAATCAAAAGTGCATTTGAATACCAAGAAGGTGGAGGTAAACGGTGTTGCAGCTCAGTTGTGTACAGTCAAAAATCTGGTAGTTACAATACTGCCCTTTGTGCTCTTATTCTCTGTCAATATTACGATTGTAAGACGTTTTCTCCCAAAATATTTTTTCCTACGGTGTTTCTCAGGATTACAGTCTATTTTGATCACATTATTTAAAAAACCACTTGTGTTGGCAAACAATTAAAAGTATTTAACATTACAAAACAAAAATATTGCCCCCAAATGTATGACAGACTTGTATTTTGTCTTGGCAGCTTTGCAAAAGACAAAGTTTCAAACTCACAACTCATCCTGTATTTATTAAAGTACCTCTAGTAAAGTCTACAATCTCCCAACAACATATGTGCCTACAAAATGTGTTCTAAATACTAATGACAGGTGTCATCACAGTAACATGTAAATACTCTATTTATCCTTACAGATTCAATAGAAATACCAAGATCTAATCAGTAATACACAGAATACAAAGATGACATCCCTTCATTTTAGTTACCTGCTAGAATGAAGAGAACATGCAATATATATTTCTTACTCTCAGAAAGAATTATCTAGTTCTCAAGGATGCTAAATCCATTTTCTAGCATTGCCTCTTTACAAATGTGAAGAATGGCTGGATTTTTTTTTTTTTTAAATTTATCCAACGGTAGCTTAACCCTACGATTAGTATTTGAATGTTAAGCTTTCTCTTCTTATTCTACTTCTACCAAACACAAAGGAATATTTAATTATATTTTCAATACAAAATATTTTTCATGTTTGTAAGGCTCTCTCCTCTTCACAAATCTGAAAGCTTTATTCTTCCTCTGATCTCTCATAGCAGTTTACATTTGACACTGTATTACAAATCAGATTTCCTTCACATTAATGAGAACTGAGGAAAATACTGGGGTAGCAGAGATAGGATATAATAAAAAGAAAGATAAAGATTTGGGAAAATTGTGTAAAAATTACCTGATCTTTGAGAATGATGGATTTACTCAACTCAGAGGAAACAGTGCAAGACCTTTTTTTTTTTTAACCGTGGAACAATTCAAAGCACACATGGGCCCACATATATTTTGTCAGTGCTGTCTTCAGCTCTAAATTGCTTTCTCATTTTTCATAAAATGTGACCTTAAAATGTGAAAGTTCAGATAGGAATGGTACAAAGGCAAAGAATTAGGTATTGATTACTCAGTTTTCATATTTCTCGCTTCAAATTATTATTAAGAGATTCACTGATGTAACAGGCAAAGGTCCTTTTTCAGAAATTTGTGTGATCACCTGATGTAGCTGCTGGTTGGTTGGGGTTCATCATTTGTGCATACTGAACTAGGATTTTACTTTAAAAATAATTCTAAATGAGTATGAAGAAGACAGGATGAAGGTTTGAATGGGAAAAACAAAACAAGTCTCAAAGAAAACACATGCACCCTAAAAGCATTTTGATTCAAATATCAATCCCTACAAATGAAAACACTATTTTGCCACTAATTGCACTACATTGCCATTGGGGGATTTTAATTCCACGTATTTTCATGTTTGTGCATTTGTGTGTGTGTGCCTGAGAGGGATAAAATCAAAAGTGAAAATTCACTTTTGATCAAGGATCATTTTGCTGTTCTAGAGCTTGGTGGGCTGTCACTGATGGTGGATACAGGAAATCATAAGCTTGTCAAAAGAAGTTTAAGTTTATATAGTGCATCCTTCAAATTTCTCAAGGAACACGTCCTTCATCATCAGGAAAAAAGCCTACTTTGACTCCTAAGGTTAAAAATAATTTTTATTTAATATTAAATTAATATTAAAAAAGAGAGCAAGTAGAAAACACTCATATTAATGTTGACATATGCTAATAAAGACCTGGAATACACATAGCCTTTAAAGCAAATTATAATCACTTTTCAAGACCACACACAGTTTTCTTCAGATTCCACCTCGAATGGCCCATAATTGATGTAAAATATTAAAGTTGATAGCAATGATTAACATAATCAAATGGCTTTCTCTAATTGCCTGGACAGTAAGCACAAATTTACCTACTCTTTACCAAAAAACACCATACACTCATTAATAAACATATATTTCCTAATTCTAGTTCAACTGTCTGAGTAACCACAGAAGACTAAATACATTTACACTACTTCTAGCAAATTTACTCAGCATAATATCTCCAATGACACACAGCAGCTGATGTTGGCTAAGCAGCACTCGAGACAAAACCCCTACCCTTTATACAACCTGTGCATTGTAAGCATTTTAAAAATGAACTCTAAACAATAACAAGTTAGTACTACAGCAATGCATGAAGATCTTTTTTTATACCCAGCTTGCAGCTTTAGAATTTACTTCTATCAAATTTTGTCCACAGAAATAACATTTAATTAAAAAAAAAAAAAAAGCAGAAGACCAAACTGTTGAAACTACTGCCATAATAAGGTCATTTATATATATTTCAAATACTAAAAATATGGAAAACTTAAAACTGTGATTAAACCACCCTGTTCTTCTTAAAGTTTACCTGCTCTATGTGTGTGCAACTGTGTGTGGCACAAAAATTGTGACTATAAATAAATTCTTCTGTCTCTTTCAACAGAAAAACTAAGAGCAGTACATGCAGCTGGGAGATTAAAAATAAAAATGTAGGTGTTTTTTCAGGGAGGTGTGTGATTAAGATGTGGAACACTTTGCTACAGTATGCTGTGAAAGCTTTACAAAGGCAAAAAGAGAATTAAATCCATGAAGGGTTATTGCATGCAGAGACATATTTGACTCACAATATCTCTGATTCTCAAATTATTAGAGCCTGGAAGAGCATCCCAGGGAAGTTTCACTACTGGTCTGCTTTGCTCACATATTCTTCCCTAGATAATCATTTTCAGTTGCTGCCAGAGACAGGATAACAGGTAAAATGACTCTTAGATATGAACCAACATATCCAGTTATATATATTGTGACTGGAAAAACCTATTGAACTTGGGATTGCACACAGTGCTCCTCTATATTATCCAACTGTTTGAGTAATTTGGAAATTTGGACATTGTTCATTCGATTGTAAAATGATGAGTCACCGTGAAATACCTACTATGAACACAAATTTCAGTATTAGTTTTATTTTTATTCCTTGCTCTTAAGTTTTGTATCTTGAGGATATTATTAGGTGAATTATTTAGAAACTATGTTATTCAAGTTGGTCTCGGATGGGTAAGTCGGAATATGAATCCACAGTTTGGAAGCTTGGAAAGTTGTCAACAGTGGAAAAAAACCAGCTTGTTGGAGATCAAGGTGATGTGGAATAGTGCAGGAGAAAGCAGCTATGAAGTGGATCAGAAGATAAGCAGTCCAGGGTTCGTTCTATAATATCCCAGAAGAGGATATAAGGCGTCTCTGTGGCAAAGGTTCATCTCCTTTGCATTCACTGTTTCTTCAAGCCAAATGGATTTCTTGGATTGTAACTTCTCCCCAGTTGATAGGATTTAGTTTCCCCATCTTGACAACTCAAATTATGATTTTGGATTTTCAGTGTTGAGGAAGAATTCCATCTCCCAGGTATATTGGCCGCCTCCAACATTTTCATATACGTGCTGGTGTCAACTGCTTGAAAGATACCCGTGGAAAACTGGCTGTTCTCAGTGCTTTGTCCTTGACTACAAGCCTGCAGTTTTGTTGCTCTGTTGTTCCAGAGGTAGCACAAACCTGTCCAGACTCACGTGTTTCATCAAACCGTTTACTGATGTGTGGATGAATAATGGGGAGAGATTTGTATGTTCCATACTATTTGTCTGGTTCTGCTCCACCTCAGAAAGTTTTTCTATATTTTCCTTTGTAGACGTGTCTTGAAAATTTCTCAAGTTTTTCTGTTCATGATTAGTGTGTGTCTTGCATTGACATCCATATTCAGTGATTTTCTGACAATACTGGTCCACTCATTCCACCTCTGGTTATCCATAATCCATTTCCCAGGTAGAGTATTTAAATTCATTATTTTCTCTTATTTACAACAAGAAGAGCTGACTCAGTACTTTCAAGCAATGCAAGCAACGAGTGAGAACAGCTACTACTATAAAGTGTCATATCTTTTTTTCCCAAGTGATAATTAATTGCTACTAAGTCTAAAATAACCCACCTCAGTGGGTTAGAACACCGTGGTTCTGGATGTTGGGTAAAATCTGACATAAACTGGGGCTTTGGTTTGGTAATGGTGCAGTCCTACCCTTGATTTTCTCTGTAGAGGATCTGCTTCCTCAAACTATCACATTTAAGGACAGAAGTTTCATAAGTATGACGGGTTCTTGGAGAAGTCCTATGGGGAATGTGAAGTTTGTGGAGTGGTGTATTAGGGCACCTAATGCCCCGGAGCTCACACGGCAAAGCAAAAGTTGGTCATGTCAAGTTGGAATCTGTTCTGGACCCTTCTATACAGCCAGTCTTAACTATCAGGATTTTCAAACTATATTTTCAATATTTATGATCTCCAGCATCAACAAAGTATGCAGACTGAACTGATAGAAACTGGATAACACTGTGAGAAAAATAAAGAATGTCATTATATCCCATGAAAGTCACAATATTCTATGCCATTATGCTTCAAAATTTCAAATGAGATACTCATTTGCAGCTCCTGCCAATAAAATAGTAGCACAATATGAATTTTATATAAACTACTCATACAAAGATTACCATTCAGCAAGAACTGGATGAGCCAGGTACACCTACAGTATCAAACAGGTATAATCATACACTGAAAGAGGACAGAAACAGTGGAATAACCATCGTGTTTTGATACCTTTTTTAAAACACTTTCAAGCTACAGTAACATATTCAAAACCACTGGCATACTCACCACAGTTGGCTTCATCTGATCCATCAGCACAATCTGGGTCTTCATCACATACCCACAGTTTGGAAATGCAGTGCTTTGTTGTTTTACACTGGAAATGGTCTGGAGAACAACTGTTTTCAGCTTTAAATGAAAGAATTCCAAATCAAAACTAGACATATCCACTAATATTCAAAATACTTGTTTTAAAGAAAAAATATTAAGGATTTAAAATTAGATATCTCTAACATAATTTATTCAATATCTATAAGAAAACAGCATTGAGGTTCATAGTGTTTATAATTTTGCCATTTTTTATATTATTATCTGTAAGAGTAAGGTAAGATAAATATAATGAAATATTGTGATATTCTTTTAACAACAAATATACTTAATGTTGATACAATCAAACCACTTTGGCAAAAATCAGACAAGATTTTTTTTCCAACTTCATAAAAGACCAGTTACGAATTCTGAAAGTCACTTTGAAAGGCCAAGGCAGCTCTTGATGCCCTGACCAAAAAAGGAAGCCAAATTACGTACAATTTCGGTGAAATTCTGTGCTCTCTGTTAAATTGGGTGAACGGTGAGAAAAGCGTGACAAATATTTCACTTTTTCAGTTTAGCAGAACAATTTTTTTAATTAATCCTATAGCAAGGTAAAGATGCAAAGATGCAGCTGACTTTTCAACTGATTTTTGTAAGAATGCTCTGAGTTAAAGCTGCATTAACCTTAGAACAGACATTTGACAACAGAAAAGATCCTGGGTGCACTCATGTGATTGTTCTTGGACTCTTTCACAAGCACATACATCAGATCTTACTATTTCTTAAGCTTTTATAACTGAGAGTATAGAGGCAAGATGAATAAAGGACCTCTACCCAGAATGGACTGTGAGTAAGCTATTTGTGACCAGATGCATAAGGATTTCTTTACAAACAAGCATATGTATTAGAATCTCTAAATTACTTTAAACTGAATTGAGTGCAGGTAGAAAGCAGTAGGATCTAAACCTTGATAATATTTTCCCACATGAATGTCTGTCCCACTTTTACCGAAGGAACTCTGTAAAGTTCTAACAAACTTCCCTATCCCTGCTGAAAAGCAATTTGCTCCCTGATGCCATCGTACTTGTTTCTTGTGTTTGGCAAGATGAAAAGTTCTAGCTATGCTAAAAGTTGGTGTATTATTTCCTTCAGTGTCACATTTCCACAGACTTGGATAAGTTCCTAACTATACTTTGAACAAATAATTCTAATTCTCAACTAGTACACCTTAGCAGGACATTTCAAACTGCTTTACAAGGAAGACCAGCATAATTACCTCTGTTTTACATATGGGAAGCCTTCAGTATGAAATGTGACTTTTTTAAGTCAACTGATAAATAAAAAAACCCAGGGGCAGAGCTGAAAAAAAAAGGTGCGTATTTTATGGATCCTAGTCTGGTGAAATCAGACCAAATGAGATAATCTCACCTGTTACTTGTTTTCTGACAGGGGCCCAAGTATTATGAACTCTGTGGTAAACCTACTTAAAACTTCCCTCCTTTGTAATCTCCCCAAAGGCAGCTGGAGAATTTTCAGAAACCACAAGCAGGGTTTTATTAAAAGCAAATTAGTACACTTAACTTTCTTTAAGAGAGTAGATAATAAAGTTGAGGTAAGACACAATGAAAATAAAAAAATGTATATGATTAACCTCCCCTGCTCCTCACTGGGTCTTTGCAGGTGGGTTGATGGCTGAGTTTCAAACTCAAAAGCTTGCTCTGTGTCACAGCAGACTGTCCTGTTCTTATTAATACCCAGGATGTTGCCAAATCCATCACTGCTGATCCTGGCCCTCACCATCCCACAGTTCCTGAGCACTGCTGTGCTGCAGACTCGGCTGCTCTGATTTAATTTCTGCCAGCTACACCTCAAGATTTTGGGAACCTTCCATAAACCATGTGCAGTTCTTTCCAAGGAAAAAAAATCAATCTCTCCAATGTTTCACGGGAGTTTACCTGATGCCACTTAATCAGTTTTTAAAGAAAGCTAAAATGCAAACCAACATATAATATTATCTGTCAGAGGCTACATCTCTCCTGAGCTGCCTGGAAGACAGATATTAAACATGACCATCAACAAAGCCTTTGTATCCTTAGCAACCTGTCCCTTGGTTAAGGAGATGTTCTTTGCAGAAATACAGCCCATGCAAACCTTGAGAAAGCTAATTCAGCATAAGCAGCTTAGATCAGCAGTAGATCTGAGTAATGAACTGAGTGAAAGAAGGAGTTGTTTTTAAGAGCTACACATAAGACAGCCCCATCATCCTAATTACCAAATGATCAAAGACACAAGCTATTCAATAGGCTCCATTTTAAATCTGAAAGTATTTTCTCTACCTACGTGCAAAAAAATATGGAGTGAAAATGAACTTATGAAAAGCAAGTTGTCTTAAAAGCTGAGCAAGTGCAAATCCAGTTACGTGGGCAAATTAATGAAGAAGTTCCCAGGGGATAGGGAATAGAAAAGGTAAAAAACTTAATCAAAGAGAAAGGATGTAGAAGGAGTTGTGGATCTACAGCTTTTCCAACAAAAGATGCCGAAAATTATCTTTTTCCACGGAAATGCATTGCTGCAAGGCACGGTAGATGAAAGGCTCAAAAGGATGAGTCATTTGTGAGGTGGTTAAGAGTAAAACAGATGTTTCAGCCTAAGTCAAAACCCCAATTAAATGCCTGAAATTGTTTATACCCCCCTCTTCTTCGCAATGACTTTAAAAAACTGAGGTTTGGTTTCATGTTCTAAAATTATTTTCTATAAAGGACATTTACAGTATTTTATTTCTTTTACTCCAGTTCCTCGTTTAAACCCAGCTACTTACGACAGTCTCTTTCATCTTCCTCATCACCACAGTCATCCTGTCCATTGCATCTCAGGTTTATTGGAATGCACTTCTGAGTTTTTGTGCACTTGAACTGACCTGACAGACACACATGTGTGTCTGTAAAATAAAAGAATAACAAGTTAAAAAGTTTAAAAGTTAAAGATTAAAAGGTTCAAAACTCAAAAGGTAAATGAAAAAAAAAAATACAGTTTCTTGACAGAGTGGAAAGCATGACATTTAAACCAGTTTAGCATGTTTCTGAAGCCTACAATGTGTATAATCACCTACCACAGTTCAGTTCATCGGAATTGTCCCCACAATCATTCTCTCCATCACAGATAAAGGCTGGAAGAGCACAAAGTCCAGTTCCACACTGAAAACGTCCTGGTTGACATCTGAATTCAGCTGAGAAAAAAGAAAACTGCTTATGAATACGATCAGAGGGATGGGTAAAGCATCAATAGTGCTGTTCTTCCTCTATGAACTAGTCAAAAGAACCTATAAACTTTCATATTTGCCCATATAATCTCAATCTGAGTATATATTAGTGACTCAAACGTACACATATCATTGCAAAACTAATTTCAAAGCCTGGCATTTTAAATTTGCCTAACTCCAGTTACAGTACTAACGATACAGAGTGAAACCCTCTGCAGGTTGGTGCTTACTGTAGGCTCAACAGAGACTTGCAATTTAGGATCTAAACACTTAAGTTCAAGTCTGTGTTTGAGATACTCACTATCCCAGTTCTAATTCTATTTCCCAAGAAAGGCCCAACACTGTTCCTTCTCCTGGCCACTGTCATTTGAATCAATGAGCAATTATGTACCTCTGTAGCAACGTTTTATATAAACAAAGCGCAGCTTAAAATGGAATCTTATGTAGAATGTTAATATGTTGAAGTTTGCTTCAGAGGCCTCTGTCGCAGGAAAAGAGAACTAGTTATAAAATTGTAAAAACAGGGGTGAGGGATTTCAATACCAAAAAATCAAAATAACTGTTAATTAACTGGAAGACGGTAGAATATATACTAGAGCATGTTTTATATAAGCTTAAGAGAACAAGGAAAGAATCACAGGGAAAACCCTGTTCAGAAAACTGAAGTAAATAATAATAATGTGTACCTAAACTTCTACAATTGCAATGAAACACAAGCAAATGAGGTTAGAATTCCACATTTTTATTACATGCAAAAACAAACCTGGCAGAATTTTGTATTTATATAAAAAAATTCTGCAGCCTTAGAACACAGCCTGGAAATAAAAATCTTTAGCAAAACCATAACTGAGATTAGCTCAGTTGGTAGAGCATGATGATAATTAACACCAAGTATGTGGGTTTGATCCCTGTATGGGCCATTAACTTACAAGTTGGACTTAATACTTCTTTTGAGTCCCTTCCAAGCCAGAATATTCTGTGACTTGCTTATAACTGGGATGAAGTAAAGGTTTAAAAGATGAAAAACAATGCATGATTTTCCAAAGAACTTGAAAGTTTCTGAGTATACGTGAGTTAACATTAATCTTTTACAGGCTGACAAAGAAGAGCCTGCACCTTTTTTAATTTTGACAGAAGCCAAGGAACAGAAAACGCTGCTGGCAAACAGAAGTGCTCGGAAATAATCCTCTTCCTAACATCTACAATGCACTATATTTGATTCGGACCCTACTGATAAAAACTGGGCTCCAAATTCAGGAGGCACTTACGGCATTCTGGAGGCTCGTCAGAGCCATCCCCACAGTCGTCCACAGTGTCACACTTCCACCAGAACGGGATACACTTGTCAGTTTTGCAACGGAACTGGAAGAGGAAGGAGAGAAGGAAAAAAAGGCTTTCGCATGAACATTTATTTATTTACTTATAAACAGAATTAGTAGTTTATGGAAATTAGATTCACTGCTTAAGTGACTGCTCCATTAATGAATTCTGGCTGTTAATGTTACCAAACTTGTATTTTAAATATTTCCTTTTTGGTGATTTTTTTTTTTTTTTTGAACTGAGGTGTACTGATATAAGTAACTGTATTTTCAGTGATATTTCCACACTGCCTTACAATGCCCTGATACAAACCACTCACTGCATTTTGCTGCATTTTATGCTTCATCCTTTAAGACCTTATTCAAAACAAGCACTTTGATTCCCAGTTGTTGTAGATTGCTGAAGGAGACAGTGTCATTTTTCGAGATAAACCCAAACACCCACAGTTACAAAGAAAAGGCCTTAACGCGCAGTGTTGTTTATGGTATTGCTTATGTTGTTTGAATTAAATCAGCAAACCAGATATCAGGCCTTCCAGCCATTCAAAAGGATAGAATATCTGTAGGGAGAAAATAAAAAAGAAAAAAAGAAAAATCCTTTGTAAGACTCTGGCAGTGCCTTTACTCTGTACTCAGGTGACACTGTACCTTCGTTCTGACTGAAATAGGAATGCAAATGAAACTAAGAGTAGAAATTACTTGATGAAACTTCTAGGGCTAAATCTAAAATCTGAGTAAATGTGGCTAATGCTTGGGAAAAAAAACCCAAACAGATTATCAGACACTTCTAAGATACGTTGTTTTTCCTATCTGGTGTCTGAAAGGAAGGACACCAATAGGTTTAAAAGTGCAAGACATCTCAGTTTCTGTGACTCAGCAGTATTTTCTTTAATTTCTTAACATTTTAAAAATAATTGATTATCCAATAAAGCTGTATTTAAAAGGTATATTAAATTCAGTGCATTGGGTCAGTTTAATCTTTTCTGCCAACAAAAATTAGGGTTTCAAGGGCATTTATGCAGTAGGACCTATGGTTGGAGCTACATCATTTTTGTACCACCCTGAGGGACATGCCCTGTAACAGGCTGGGTTGAAAGGCAGCTGTTTTAAACTATAAACTGCCCAACACAGGTTACACAGCTCAGAAGAGCTTCAGTAGAAGGGGGACAACAAATGTAGCGGACAAACAGAAACTCAGGCAATTCTCATTCTTAGTATTTTTTGCTTTCTAGAACAGTTTTCCTGATGCTTAATTGTTTTAAGGTGCCAGCCTTGCTCTGCTCACCACAATGGACTTCAGGCTGTTAAAATGACATTATGAGGTTATTTCCAGGAAATGGGTATTTCCCATTTACCATGGGTAACTCTTAGAGGCTGTTACATGAAAATTCTTGCATTTCCTTCCAAACTGAGGAGCCAGACATCCTGTAAAATCAGGGAGCAGCATCATATGAGTCTCAAATGGCTGGAGTTTTGGTGGTCTAGAGTCTGATGTGGTTTGTACTGAACAATTTCTCACGTCAGATGAGCTATCACAGGGTGGTCTGCAGATGTGCAAGACCAGTGTAGTGCCCATCCAACTCCTTCTCATCAGAAACAGCCAACAGTGGGTACACTGGCATGAGCGATTACGTCACAGGACCAGCTCTATTTGACAACATCATCTGAAAATCTCAGGGAGAAAAGTGTGCTTTTGCCACTGATCTCTGCATCTTATGCCATGAGACTGATGAATTATCAAACAGTAAAAAGATTTTCCAAAACTGGGAGAAAATGACAAATCATGTACGATATAAACTGTCTGTCTGGAGCTGCTGCTTCTATTTAACTCTGCTCTCCACCCTGTGGAATCCACAAGTGATAAAATATTGCTCCTGAAGGATCCAAGATGTGATGCAACCCTTCAATGCAGAAGACCAATGAATTATTTAGACAGGAATAGAGGCATTCAATCAATTGTTAGCATATAAATTCACTGTGGAATAAGCTTCTAGTGTCATTTAAAGAAAATATTAAAAAAAAAATAAAAAAAGGAAAAGAGTGACTTTTCTTTTAACAAAAAAAATTTGAGAAGCTAAATACAAGGGAAAAATAGGTAAGAAATTCCTCATTTTACAAGTGTTTACACCATTTTTTTCTTTTCCCTCCTCATTTCTTAATGGTAAGTAACAACAAGTCAACATAAACTGAAAATATACAATTAACATCATAAAATCACACCACCTTAAGGCAACAAGAGGAAGACAGAAGGAAGGTTTCTTAAATAATAATATTACTTGAATTAAACAGTGCATCATTTATTAAGATGAACACCATTCCCTAAAAAAATACAAGTAAAGCCCTTTCCTTAATGATGGAAATCATGACCATACATCATGATGTAGAACAGTGTAAGAGGTCATTAGCTAACATCTAACAAAAGTGAATTACTAGAAAAGCAGACTACTAAAAATATTTTAAAGGCCATATGTACTGTAACAGTCAACCAATTAATTGTCTGGGTAGAATAGTCCAAAGACTTTTATCAAAGTGATTCTCTTCTATGAAATCAGTATGTTTTGGTTATCTACCTTATATTTTGAGAGAAAAGGCATAAATATTTATTTCAAGTACTAGGGAATACATTTCATGCAATTGATGCAATTGTTAATTAATTACATATTTCACCATTTCCATTTTAACTACTAGATTGTTTTAAATGCAAATCTGTAATTTACCTATGTAGCTATGCTACCTATTTAACTGGACTGAGTTTGTTATCTTTCATTAACGTAAAGTTCACGCACGCATGAATCCTCCCAGCTCATTGTTATATGCACTATGTATTCTATATTTCATACAAATGTTTTTTTTCAAGGCAATTTTTATGGGGTTAGCAGCTGTATTTGTTCTAGTGACTGGCAGGAACATCTACGTTTGAAAGCGAGCAAGTTCTGCGTTCTCTGGAAAAAAAAAGGCATTTAGCAAGTTTGTTTTCCACTAACAGCCTTGAGGACAAAACTCTTTAAGTGCACCCAGCCTTCTGCTGCTTTGAGTGACACTTCCACACTTCATGGGCACCAGCACTGATGATTTAAAAGCAAGGGTAATGACAGTAAAATATAATCCCTGCTCCCCCTGCCCTCCCAACACACGCACCTGACTGGCCGTGCAGTTCGACAGACACGTCTTGTTATCAGCAGCCAGGTAGAAGTTGGTGGGACAGGCACACGTGTACATCTTGTCAGGGGCCAGAAGGCACAGGTGACTGCAACCACCATTGTTTAGTGTACACACGTGTTTAGACACTGTGGACAGAGCAGGAAAATAATATCAGAGCCCATTATTTCAGTACACCCCAGGGTATCTGCTTTACATAGGAAGAAAGATGTATTACATGTGCTATCTTTACAATGCAATGTCTCAAATCAAAAACCCATAGAGGGAAACTTTTCCTTTTCCCTTTAAGCTATTTTCTGTTGTATGCAAAAATTATTACTATGGGTGTAGGTTCAATATTGAAAGAATGAGAGGAAGAACAAAGCACCATTTTTTAACTTTTTTTTTTTTTATAATGAGAGAAAAAATTAGCTTATCTAGGTCAAGTGCCAAACTTTATTCAGTTAGAATTCAAATACAGGGACATCAGGAGATCAGATATACCACCCACATTACCTGACATTCCCTCAGTCCAACAAGTTTCTAAACAGCAGAATCCTTCTACACTATTAACGCCATCTTGTTTTTCAAAGAATAAGGTTAAAAGTTCTTATCACACACTGTTCCCCTCTTAAAAAGTGGTAACTTGCACTATAATGCAACTAAACAGTTCTGTACTTCCAGTCAGTAGCTGGGTCAACTTTTAAGCACCCAAATTGCTATCTCACCACTGAACAAGATACATCACTTGTATTTAATATCAGATACGCTTACCACGTTAATCTCAGATTTCATTTTAAAAATGCTAATTTGAAAACTTCCACACTATGAAACAAAACAGAAATAAAGCAATCATTGCACATAAACGAGCTTCCATTACTCAGCACCTGGCTACTGAGTTAAATACATCCATGTGCTGTTTGGAAAGCAAAGACAGAATAATTACCATCAGGTTGCCTGTAAGAATGATACACCTGGATGTCTGTTATGGTGTGCCATGAGTTAATCAGTGACAGTCTGTCTGATCCAGAGGTTTTGTGGGCACGGCTGAGCGATTTGGTTTTCCCGTCTGTCCAGTAGATGTAGTCTTCAAACAACGTTAGAGCAATCACCCCTGGAATATCTTGATTAGGGACTGGAAGAAGAGATGCTAAAGTTAATGTTCACTCTTGGAAGGTTGCCAGTTAAAATATTCCATGCTGCACGGGCTGACAGATTCAACTGCTGTATAATGTCTTGAGAATAACTGTCATGACAATACACCAAGCCCAGAGGGTTCTTTATTGCCAGTTACAATAAAGATGGATGGAGCACAAACTCTGCTTTCTTAGAATTACTTGGTCCAATCAGCGTTAAGGAAATGAAAGAACAAAAATCACCTCCAGATTTTAAACTAAAGACATGTTAAACTTTACAATTGCACACAACATAAACATAACTTTACATACTTTCTGCATAAGCCAATATCAAGGTGCACTTTTAGTGGAGTAAAAGTTATTAGAAAACATCCAAAACATAACATATACAACTCCTGATGCTCTGTGTCTAACACCCTTTAAGACAATTCATAGTGTTTTATTTCATCAAAATACACTGACAAGATTGAGAGGAAAAATAAATTTTCCACTAAAATAAAAACAGTAGTAAGAGGGCTTATTGTTTATTCCTAACATCACCAACCATACAATTAAAAAAAATAAAACAAAGTCATGCTGATTGCCCATTGTTACAGTATCAGAAAATTATAACCCAACACCACCGAAAAAATTACGGAAGGACAAAAGGTAGAAAAAGCTTTGGAGCATCCTTTATCCTGCTGTATACTCTTTCATCTTGAACTATTTATTCTTGGTAAATGACAACTGAGCTCCACTTTTTTTTTTTCTTTTAACATATACAGCTGTAATCATAAATGCCACAGAAGAATACCTGATCACAACAATTAATTTTTAAATTACTGACAGATGAAAAGGCAGAGAAGAGCAGTTGACTGTTACTTTTAAACAGCATATCCTTTACACCTTTACCTTGTTTTCTTCATCTTTTTACCTGGAAAGTGATTAAATAGAGTTGGCCAATCTCAAATTCCAGTTGCAATATTTCATAGCTCACCGAGACCTGATGACCGATACTGAGGATATGGAATGACAACCAAGCAAATTCAATCGAATATCCTATATGGATAGTTAAAGCCAGTGTAGGGCATGTTGCCTTCTGGTCAAGGAGACCTTGCCTCTTAGACCTGAAATTATTTTCCCTTCTTGATTGCCTCCATGTACCACAGTTATCATACTGAAATTACAATATGATATTCTTTGAAAGAGCTTCATAACATTTCCGAGAAATCAGTCAAAGAGCAATGAAATTATTTTTGGCACTCAACACACAGGCCACTTTGCCATGGGCTCCTCACACATTACAGTACCCTCCAAAAAAGTTCTTATAATTTGTTAGTTGTAGAGTCCCATTGTGAAAAGTTTCCAATGAGAAATACAAACCAGGTTGAAGGAGAGGCAAGAAGGAACAGCAGAAACTGCTCCTCTGAGTGAAACCCTGAACTAATTATTTTATTTTTGCTTGAGTTCTGGAAAAAATATTTGTTCCTATAAATTATGATCCTTGCTTCTACTTTTGACATCAAATTAAAGATGTTGAAGGCACCACTACAGTTTCTCTAAGAGTAGAAAATGTGCTTTTTTCTTTGCCTGTTTTCTCTTATTCTGATCAAAGTTAAGATTAAAATCAGAATAAAAGGGCATGTAAAAGCCTTAATGCACACGAACAGGATTTACATAGTAAGATTATTTGGATTTCATCCTCTTTATTATTCCCTGCCAATGAAAATACATCCTTATTCAGGAATCACAAGTAAACTCCATGTCCTGAGCATAGGTGTATGAGTAAATGCTTACTTTGTTTCTGTAGGTTCTGTATGTTTGTGGGTTGCTATGCAGTTTGTCCTGGCTTCAATGGATACGCATTCAGGGTCACAATCCAGATGAAACTTTATATTCATGAACGAGAGAAGATTCAGGAGAGTAACACGTACTGCCTGAATTGCCTCATCTCACCTTGCTAATAGAGAAGCTAAGTTAAGTGTGTGGCATAAAATATTAAATACCGCAGTTAGAGTACTGCATTTCAAACCACTGTTCATTGAACCAAGTACATTTTTCCTTCGTTTTTTAAAAAAGCCAATTTTGTAAAAATCAGGTTTAAAAGCTTAAATCTTTCAATTATCTTTAAAACAAAACTACCATATCAGAAACAATGCAAGAAGTGTTCTACTCTTTGCTTTTTAAGTATTTTAGAAGTATAACAGATTGTATTTGTTTCTCAAAACTGGATTTCCCATTATTACCACATGGAGGCAAAAAGTTGAAACCACAATGGTTTAAATGTAGATTCATGTTGCAGTTTGTCCTGACACTGTTTCTTATTTCTGAATAACTTTGCAAGTTTAATGAGCTTCTGCATTAACTTTTCATCAGATCATGATAAGCACGAACTTGACCAAAATTCTTTCAGAAGCTTGCACCATTTAAAGCTGTAAAAGCTCTTTATATCCTGTTGTGACTATGAAATTTAGAGAAAGTTATTGAAAAAAATCAATTAAGAAAGCAATTAATAGACTAGGTTAAAAACATAGTACAAATAAATGAATGCAAATAAAATCTACTTGAAGTAAAACACACGTAATACGGTATAACTGGACACAAATATTTCTTATAAAAATTCTAAGATGACCATAAAAATAATTTTTTTATAAAATAAGAATTAATAATAATTACATAATATGGAAAACAGAAAATTTCTTCTAAGCTGACCATAAAACTCGATGACTTTTCTAGCAGTAGATACACCTGTAAAGACTGAGAGAAATTTCTGATAACAGCCATTCAATGGCAGCCAATTCTCATTTACTTTACTGTTTAAGGAATAGTTCTGTCATAGCTGAATATGATTTTTCTTTTACTTTTCGTACATTATAACCAAGGGAACATCAGAACCATCAACATGTAATAGGTTACAGAATCTACAGTTCCCATCAACTCTGAATGACCACAAAAAAAAAAAAAAAAGAACACAAAACAGAGGTAATTTTATATTTTATTTTCTGATGGAACAGTAATATAGTCTCTCATGCTGTTTATTCTTTGCCTTTGAGGACATGAGTGTCTCAAGCGTTTCAAAATTTCAGGCCGTGACAGCTATTGATTTCTCATAAATGTATGTAGCAGGAAAAACATCCACTTCCTTCCTTTAATTTCAAGAGAGCCTCAACTGCATTACTGAAATAAATGACATACGCTGGTTATATGTTGCAGTACTAATTACTAACCCTACAGCACACTTTATGGTGTGAATCACAGTTTTAAAAAAGAAAGCAGGACTAATTCCTCCTCTTTCTTCGGCAAGCACTGTGAAAACAGACTGCTTTGTGCAAATTTAAAGTAAAGACAGGTCAGTCATAACTGCTAAGTACCTGTGCTTCCCCTCCATCACCTATTTCAAAACATTTAATCAAGATGGCTGCTTGAAAATCCATTAGTAAGAAAGCAATATATTCTGTTAAAGCCAAGAATTACATTACACCAACGTAAGGGTCGGATCCTCACCAGCAAATTCATGAAGAATTGAAATAGTCCCATTATAACCAGAGCCATGAGAATTGCACTCCCTTAGTATTAATTAATTTCTAGAATTACCTAAGCATTCAATAGTTTACTTTTTTCTTTTAATGTTTCTCATGACAATGTCACCCCGTAGCCTCCATGAAAGCGACACCTCAGAACACAGATACCAGTTTTCATGCACTGCAGCCCACCTTTTGTATCATGTATGTGGAAAAAAAACCACTATATTTTGTGCCACAAATACAATCTCATCAATTCAACCTGATACTTTGATTTTCAAGACCCTGCATTACTTATTTGTTAAAAAAAAAAAAAATCACAATATTCAACAACTTAACAATTATGAGGGACAAAAAACATGGAATGCAAGATCAACATCCTATGTAATTTATGACAAAAACAATTGCATCTGAAGTTGACTTTTGTGATTCTCTTCCCCACCACAGCCTCCTCCTACCAGACATGAGCACGTGCCTTGCAATCCCTTCTTTTCTAACAGGCTGACTACTGCCTACTACTACTGCTTTCATTTTACACATAAATGATGGATTCTCTTACATTGGATGCTAATCCCAAACAGTGCTTGACCAAACAAGTAGGTGAAAAATGGGATCAGAAAGAGGAAGCAGAATGGAGAAGGAATGCACAGGCCTTTCAGAAAGCTGCAGAAAATAAGAGGAAGAAATGCAGACAGGTAATAAAAGGGAAAAAAAGACAAGACTTGAACAGATCAGAAGCAGTGGGAAATAAAAATTATTAGATACTTGAACAGAAATAAAAATGACAATAGATAACATAATAAAGGGAGATAAAGTGCTGCATGAACTTAAGAGAGAAGCAGCCCCAGGAGGCAACATGATTGTGTAGACACATGAGAAACATGACAGACTTAAAATATGTCCCTCTCTCCTGCATTTTGTATGAATTTTGATCCAAGAATATAAATTCATAGGCTGTAAGTCATATTTGTGATACAAATGTTTACTTTTCTCTTGTGTGAAACTCTGTTTTCCTTATATTTCCTGAGCATAAGCATAATCTTCACATAAAAAAAAAAATGTTCCTTTGATTTCAGGAGTAAAAATCATTCCATCTGGGATTTTTTAGCTACAAAATATTCTTACTGAAGAAGCCATACAGAAGTGAAGCCCAGCTTTCCTCAACTCTTACTGAAACTCAAGTATTTCCAAAAGTAAAAGCAAATACTCTAACATGAATAACAGTAAAAAAAAGGGTCTTGTTGTCAGGTAGTAAAATAAATGTACCAAGAAAAAGGTCCTTATAAAGAACAAAGGTTGACTTCTTCTAACCAAAAAAAACCTCAAACAAAAATATCTGTGCTCTGTCAAGTCCATCAAGGTTGGATTTTCTTTGGTGGTCAGCTCCTGTCTGAGCTGAAGGTGGTTGATCACTTCCAAGCTAGAAAGAGATGTGTCCCTTCCCCCTCCAAAAAAGCAACGGACTGCAACCTTGCTGTGCCCTCTTGACAAATCCACAAGAATAGAGGGAGTGAAAGATTCCTGGTATGATCCTCCCAAAATTGCACTCGCCCAGCTAGAGTTCCAGGGCTGGTAAGCAACTGCTAAAGGCAATTAATTGTTGTTAAACAACATCTGAAATGACCTTCTACCTTCCCGCGGCATTAGAGGAGTTTCTGTTTAGGAATTCTGGCACCCAAAGGCAGAAAATTCAAACTGGTGATCAAAACCTGAAAAACCAGGCTGCATTATTCTGAATTCCACCCTCTGAAACTTGATTTTCTGAACTGCGATAAATTAGGGACAAAAAAGCCCACTGACATCTTGATCTAAATGGAACCAGTGGTAAAGCCTTAGGAAGCATCACGACAGATTGCGCGAAGGAAGAACAACACTTAATAAGAAAATAGCAATTAAAGCTACAAAACCAAATAAACTTGGAAATGGGTGATCTTCTCCTCTGCTGCAACGACTGACCCCTGCAGTCCTCGTTGCATGTGAACTCCCCTGTAACTGTTTCTGTCTCATTTTATATTCAACTTGTAACCTCTCTGAGACACAGCCAATACTTTTTTATTTCCTTTTAGTACTTTCTCCTGATGCTTGTTCCTTCTGATAAAGAATTTAAAGTGCTTAGTCCATAAAATTAATAATGAATAATGACAATAAGATTATCTCTATCAAGTTTGTGACCAAGGACATAATTTTAACAGATGTAATTAAATTTAAGTATATTACATTAAAGCACTATTTTTTAAAGATAAGGCATTTTATATTCACTATTACTTTTATGAAATTGACACTTTAAAAAGAAAAAAAAAACAACCTGTCAAACTCAATGAATTCATAGAATACACAGACGAAGTCCAGTAACTGAAGCTATGTTTCACATAAAAAATAAATTAAAAATACACTTTTAGGATGGTATTGCTCGTATCTTTAATAACAAGATGTGCAATTATTTCTGTAAATTTCAATTTACATTTATTTCTGCCAGTTTTATATATTTGTATCATACATCCATATCGGGTAAAGTATGGTAGATACAAGTCCTGGCATTAAATGGTAGGATATTTTGCCAGCCAAAAATGTAACTGAAGCAGTGAAAACAGAATATTTCAGCATAATAAACTCACACAAAAAATTTTTACAAGTCCCAAAACTATCACAAAAGAAACAGGAAATTTAGGTTTAAATCTAAACATCTTAAGGCACTAATGTATCAAAGGTGCACAAATTTTCCAAAATCTGCATATAAAACCAGTTGATCAAAAAGTAGGACTGAAATATTTTATTGTCCTACTTTAAAGTGTTTTATTGCCTTTTTAAATTCACTGTGAGCAGTTGTTTATATTCCAGTAACTCCACGGCAGTACAGAGCAGTGATTAAATTATTCTCGAACATATACAAGTCACTATTCGAGTAAAACATCTCAGTGTGCTAACGAGATTCAAAGGTTCTTTAATTATTTTTCAGATTTACAGAGACTATTTACTTGCCTCCCAGCCCCTCACTTTCTTGCTGCTGGTTTCAGTATTCATCCTCACTCACATCCAAGGTCTTCCTTCCTTTATCTTTCCCTCTCCTGCCATCATCCAACTATGATACGTAAACTGCTAAGCACCTTTGGTTTATCTCATTTATCTTCTACTGTAAATACAGGAGCTGTTCAGCATTCAAGCCTCCTTCATCAAAACCTTCCCATTTTTGATTGTGTTGATATGAATGGAGAGAAAACAGGAAATCTGTGTTTTATGTTCTCCATTCCCCTCTGACAGGAACAACTGCATGGAAACTAATGCCCATCCTTTAAAATTTGTGATGGCACACGTGGAAATTCAAAGTGATCTCTGCTAAGTTTTTAATGGAAACTTATTTTCTGAAGTTTATCATCTAATCTAATTTGGGCATATTGGCACAAGAACAGTGGAATATACAGAAACCAACCTGGTTGCAGCCTTTATAAACTGGGCTCCAGAAACTGGGGACCGTGGAGCCTTAGAGGAATGTAACTGTGTGAACTGCCTTTAATGTAGCTGAATCTGAGTATTTTTTCCTGACTATTATACTTTAAAAGAGAAGGAACGCAAAAAAAAAAAAAAAATAATCAGATGCAGGGATACATATGGATTGGAGAATTTTATTGGAACAATTATGAAAACTGAATCTAGGAGGTAATAGTGGAGGTGTAGAAATTATCAGTTTGTGCTGTCAGACGTAGCTACAATGATTAATTCCATAGACTCCTCAAAAGTTGGGAAAAAATTTTTGCCGTATCAGAACTAGTTCTTATCTGCTGTGAGAAACTCTCTTTCCAGACTTCTCTATGAAAATTTCCAGTATAAGTGTGGAAGGAATTGGTTTCTATAATCTTTAAGATTACTTCTCCATTAGGACAATTTATAAACAACTGGATTTATTCTTTTATAAAACTCTGGTGGTAGAGTTCAGAATTAAACACTTTTTACCTGCAGAGTCCTTACAATTAGCATTTTTTCAAATTACAGGTGCTAAAATTGAAAGTGGTTTTCACCTTCAAAACCCTTGTGACTTGATTCTTCAAAACTTCCATATATACCCACCAATTCTGCAGTTTGCAAATACTCAGGCAGAACATAATTCTGAAGAAAATATGGGGTTCTTTTTCAAATTGAGATACTGTAGGAAAGTTGCTCTCTTAACTACATTACAGCTAAAGAAGTAATTTATGAATACTTAATTTATACAAAGCTCAACACTTTTTCACTGGTTCATTTTCATGCCCCTGTCAGACAAAGCAATGAAGTGCTCAACTTTTGTTTTTACAGTATAAAGCAGTAAAGAACTTGACACAGTTCAAGCACTAACCTCAGCTCAGAGAAGCTTCTGTACTTCCTAAACCGGACTATCAGATTTCCCTTTTACAGTTTCATTATACTGGAATTCTCATCTTCAAAGTGAAATGTGGAAATGGTAGGCAGCTCTGGGGTTTAAGAGCTCTGAAGGATAGGAAAACCCGCATGAAGCAACCAGATACCTGGGGAATTGTGAAGCCTGCATCTCCTCTGGGCAGTGAGAACCAAAAGCAGCTAAGTCTGACAAATTCTTAAACGCTGGTTTTTTTTTTTTAAAAAAAAAAAAGCTCACATAAGTAAACCAGCTTAGTGCTTAACCAGATTAGTGCTTCAATACCTGCTTAATCATTTACAGCGCATAACAGTTGTGAATGCTGCAGTGCTGAATTGGCTAAGCTCTAAAGACAGTTTACATAACCAAGCATTAAACTTCAAATAGCTATGCAAGGTCATTGCTGCCCCCAGCACCAAGAAGTGCTCCCAAGTAACTGTAAGATTTCTGGCCTAGTTAGCATGTTTTCAAAGTTCTTACCAGGACTCTCTTGGTAATTATAAAAGCCCATTGCAGAGGAACTTTACAGGAGAAAAAACAGCAGATGTTCTTTTCTCCTGAAAAAGCTTTAAGGTGTGTAAGGAAAAAAAAGAAAGAATTAAAACACTAGTGAAAAAAAAAAGTGTTAACACTAAAATCTAAATACGTATCAACTCCCACTGTATGGAATAAACACTCCTTGGTTTAACATATGTCATGTCAGTAATTAGCCTAAGATTGTTGGGTTTGTCCTCAAGTATCTAATGTGGAGCACAGAACACTGCACTCTATCTCGTATAACATCTCTTATTAATACAAAATCCAACCATCCTACAAGGTACTTATTTGCTGGGCCTCGTGAATTCTCTGCGGCATTTTCTGATACATTTTGTAGCAGTTAATTTAAGATCCAGAAATCATATTTGGTTTTTTTTTTTTCAAAAAAAAACAAAAAAACAAACAAACAAACAAACAAAAAAACCCCAAAAATAAAAAAAACCCCAAAACTTACAGCAAGCTGGCTTTACCCTCAAAGGTCACAGAAAAAGGGGAAAAAAATACTTAATTTGCCATAACTAGAAGTTCAGATTGCATCACTTACAGGATTCCCATTCAGACTTTTTTCTCTGCTCTATAAACATGTTTTTTATGGTCCCAATATCTGTGCCTTCACACTTTTCCACTTGAAAACACAAAGGTTAGAATAAACTCAACCATCCTTTATTAACTTTGATAATGCAAAGGGTCTCAAAATTACAAAGAAAAATAGACCATGAAATCCATGTCAACAATATGTCTTCAAAAAACACAGTTATCACAAGATATAAACCTAATCTTTCTCATTTAAGTGTTTATCAACATGGATTACAGATATCACAAAGCTAGAGGAGATCACAGTTTTACTTCCTCTAAACACCACCAGTGAACTTCCCCGAGTTTCCCTTATTAAGGTAATTAATTTATAACAGTTAAATTTCACCTTCCAAAATATTTCAGGTCTTGTGCTGAAACATGAAGACATTAAACTTTTGGTAATTGGTTCAGGAGAAGAGGGGAAGGAGGGACAAGAATCTGATCAAATACAAATTGATCACTAACATAGGAGTTTTGCAAGTCTCCCAAAACTCCATTTGGACAACCCAGAGGAATGCTGGATCTGTTTCAGACACTAAGAATTCTATCACTTATTAGTTAAATCCATGGAAACTTTTCTACAACTTGATTTTGGTTTGTTATTCACATTTTGAGAGAAACTCCTGACAACAGAAATTAAAAAATGGCATTAGATGTGCCAGAGATCCAGAGAAAGGCCACAGAGATGATCCGAGGCCTGGGAAGCTGCCATGTGATGAAAGGCTGAGAACTGGGTTTGTTCATCCTTGAGAACAGAAGGCTGAGGGGAGACCTCATCAACATGTTCCCACACTTAAAAGTGGCTACAAGGAAGAGGAGGCTTGTTTTTTACAAGGAGTCACATGGAAAAGGCAAAGGGTAATAGGAATAAGTTATTCCTGGAAAGACTCTGATTGGACACAAAGGGAACATTTTTCACAGTGAGAACAATCAGGCATTGGAAGATATTCCCCAGGGAAATGGTGGATTACTCAACACTGGGCATTTTTAAGATGCAGTTGGTCAGGGTGCTGGGCCATCTTATCTGGACTGTGCTTCTGCCAAAGAAATGTTGCACCAAATGATCCAAAATGGTCCCTTCCAGCCTCATACTGATCACTTAAGGAGAAAATCTTGTTCCCACATCATTTAAATACTTCAGTATGTTTTTCCCAAAGAGTGTTTCGTATTGATTGAATATTTATATACCACCTGGACTTAAAAGAGACATGTCCTCAAAGTGGTGTGATACCAGGTTTCCACAAAGTCACTATCACTTTTGGAGCTTGCTTCACATATTTCACTGGTACCAAATTTGGATAAATTTGCTGTGGCATTGTGACAAATTCCCTTCTTCTCCAGGGTCACATATCCTCAGGGTAAGACACTAACTCTGGGAATATAAAGCAGTTGAAACTGATTTTTACCACCTGGGCAAGAGAAACCCGTAGGCTGGAGAGCGAGGCAATGGACACCAAAGACAGCATGACTGGAATTTTGCAGGTAATCTCCCGAATTTAGTGACAGGACGGCATTTTCTGAGAAAGGAAAATTCTGAAACTCTCAGGTTGAAAGAGAAGACCGAGAAAGGTTTGACCGCTGCAGTCAGGTCAGGGCTGAGAGACACGTTGGCTGTTATTTACCTCTTTCCTCTGAAAGATCCAGAAGTAAGAGTAAGAGGATAATTGTACGAGGGAAAAAAAATAGCAGGATAGCAGCACAGGGAATAACACCAAGAGGAGTATGGAGCTTTGCTTCATCTGTCAGAAAAACAGACAGTCAGCAGGAATCCAGCTGGCACCTGGGGATATGTCTGAGCCAGTGCTGCTCAGGTGAGCAGGTTATGACCGACCAGTCATTGCCACGAAAACCATGGAAGTTAATTGTGAGATTAATGGGAATGTTTACAGCTCTCCTAGCTACTGCTACAGTCTCTCCAATCCACCATCTCAAATAACTGTCACTGAATTATTCATGATGTATTTATGACTTAATATTTGGGCTAGGAAACTGGTTGTTTTGCTTTTTTTATTTCACAGCTAAGCTTCAATCTGAAAATAGTTATTTCATATACTCTGGTTTGGAGAAAATCTGGCGGCACCCAGTAGGAGATAAAAGCATAAAAAAGCAGAAATCCATGAAGTTTTACCAGCATAGCAACAGTTCTGAGGTTTGGACAAAGCTTGTGGAAGGGAGCTCAGGTAACAGTTTCTGCTCAAAAAGAAACCCCAAGAAAAACTCAGTAGACTGATATTATTTCATATATTTGAATTAAAATGAAAGATCTTTAATTATACAATTTGGAATATGAGAACTATTCATCATAGCGTAAAACTTTTTTTTTTTTTTTTTTTTAGAATATATATAGATAAATGACAAGAGCTTTTTAATTATCTGTCAGGTGAGAAGCAAGACACAGGGATAAAGATTACTTAATTACATCAGTATTTCAGAAGTTATTATTTCACCCATCCGCCATGAAAGCCCCAAATTAGATTTGCAATACTGGTCTCATGCTGAGCAGACTAATGGGCACGTCCAGCCTTTCTGAGGCTGGAGAAGAGGCTGATTTTAGCCATATTATGGCACGTGGCACACAGGATATATCCCTTCCACTTTTAACAGCCAAGTTTCACTCTGTATCTTGATAGAGAACATGCGAATATATGCCAGGGTATAAAACTGACAGGGCTGCCTCAGATTGCTGAGTCTGTTCCTGGAGTTTCTGTTTGACAGTTTTTCCACAGGCATGTGTTACTGCATGTTTAAAAACCATTCATATGTACAACAGAGAGGAAAAACTAAAAGAAACTTTTAAAATATCGATAAAAGGAACATAATGTCTCAAAAAATGTTGCAAAAATATTTTAAAGGACAGTTTTCATGTAATTAAGCATAACACAGAAAGCACCTTAGATTTGAAAATTATTAAAAATTAAAAAAAAAAAAACCACAAAAAACAACAAACTGCGACCAACCTTTATGTCTGTGAGATCCATCCATGTCAGAAAACTCAATATGATTTTCATCAGCCCAATACAGCCTGTGGTTGACATAATCTATTGTAAGAGCCATCGGTCTGGATATCTGTGTTTCTATGATGACTGTTTGTCTGGATCCATCCATCCCAACACGGCCAATGTGAGGGTACTCACAGCAGTCGATCCAGTACAAGTATCTGCAAAACAAAGCACAACAGCTCAATAATAACAATAAATATTTGACCAGAGTGGCTGTGGATGCCCCATCCCTGGAAGTGTTCAATGGGTTGGACGGGGGCCTGAGCAACTTGATCCAGTGAATGGCATCCCTGCCCATGGTAGAGGGCTTGGAACTGGATGACCTCTAAGGTCCCTTCCAACCCAAACCATTCTATGATTCCATCATTGATATATTTATTCAATCTCAAGAATAAATCGGTAATTATTCTAGAATATTTTGACTTTCTAGATTTATTTTTTATTTTATTTTATTTTTCTTGATCTGTCTGTAAATAAGTGTGCTAAATGTAAAGGGTTTCAATAGGGTTTCAATAACCTCATGTTAGGTGTGATTTTACTAAATTAATTATGGACTAATTAAAAGTGCATTTAAGTTGCTCAGACTTGATACATTAGAATTTGTAGTACCACCCAAATTGGACTTTGTCAATCTCAAATCTTGCATAAATGTCATCATTACTAAATTTATCAGAAACATGGCATTACACTTTTTTTTTTTGACACATATTACAGAAAGTTATTTGTCATATAATGAAATTATATTGCTTTAAGAAGTCCTAGTCCCAGAACATTAGAACAGTTTAAGGCTGTTGGAAAGCTGAGTGTCAGTTTTCTCCTCAACATGCCATTTAACCACAGTGTCATAAAGAGAAAAGTCCTATTATTTAGTACATGGATGAAACGTTGCTGCTGTCGTGTGCCATTACTCAGAACATCAGGACAGATCTTTCCAGCTGGGAAGCTGATAACGCTTCTACCCTACAGGTTTTGGACAGGCTTTCCAAAACCCAGATGCAGCTCGTGCTCTTAATAACCACCTGGAATTATGTTTGTGTACACGAGGAAACAGTGGTCCTAAGAGCAGCTATCCTGCAACACACAGGTGCCATTTGTTGGCACCAAGACTGCTCCACATAAACAGCAGAGAAAGGCGTCTTTCTCCACTGACCCCAGCAGAACACATTTTGTTTGGAAACATCTCATTACTCTTGCACGGTATCAGCAATGAAATCGATTATGCATTTCTCATTTGGGAGGAAAAAAAAAAAAGATAAAATTAATATTGTTTCAAATAATAACTCTGAACTTGAAATAAGAGCACGTATCTTTTCAGCAGCTTGCCATATTAAAATAAACAAATGCATAAATATATTTAGTTTTAAGAAGATTATTAAAATAGCTTGGCCTCAGAAAGCTAAGTCTGTACACACTGAGAAGGAGTCCAGTAAGTTTATTATTCCTATGTATATATATATATAAACAAAACTTTCCTGAAAAACTGGGACTCCCTGTACAAACTTTGTAGATTGATTTCTGCATACACAGGGAACATGTATACTGAATATCCAGGCAACCAAAGGGAGATCCCACGTATTGGTATCTTGAGTACATTTAACAAAGATCTGTATGCTCCCTGCCAAATTTGACAGGGAAAAAAGGGTACAGTTACAAGAAAATTAAATTCTAGTTCTAAGAACTGGTAAAAATGGCTTTTATCTTAAAAAAAGTAAAGTAGATAGTTTATACCAATTATCATTATACCAATTTTTTAAGTAGTCAGGATATAGCAAGCATTGGTAATGCATGTTCAGACTACTGATATCCAATGTAGCTGCAAGTTAGATAATAAATCCCAATTAGTATTTCCAGTCTACTTTTTATAAAAAAAATATTTTAATGTCAAGTTAGGATTAGATACAAACTACTGCAAATTGGCTGCTTCATACCCAGCTTGAGGATCTAAGGAGAGATCTCTGGGAAACTTCACTCTCTTGCTCACAAGGACGGTTGGGTATAAACCATTGAGTTTAGACACCTCAATAATTCTCTTTTCAGTGTCAGACCAATAGAGATTCTTTCCAATCCAATCGACAGCCAGTGCATTGGGAACAGCTGTGTTGTGGATTACCTAGAAAAGCAAAAATTACATAAATTATTCATCTAAATACTGGAGAAAGGAACAACAACTCAAGAGCTACTGATGCCAGAATATTGAGAGGCTGGAAAGTAGATACAGCTACATACAACCTGTGAAAAATGGGTATCACTCACTGTTAAATACTGACACTTCTCAAGTAATGACACTTCTTAAGGAACTAAGATAATGTGACACTTTCCTTACAGTAAGGGAGAATGGAGAATACCCTGATGAAGTAAGTAGCAAATTCCCAGCTTCTCTGCATTACGCACTAACTTCTAAAAATTTTGGCCCTTTCGTTTTTCATCTTAGGTTTCTAGTTTTCTCTTCATGGAAAAACAAACAAACAAAGAACTTTTTTCCCTTTACTAGTTTACTTTTTCTTTCCACAGAGCAGAATGGAGATGAGGCTTCTCTCCCCACAGTGCGCCCTCAAACACATCTGCTTCTCAGCTCCCCACTTCTCTCACTGGTCTAACATCAGCACATCTTTCACTTTGGTATCACAGTGGTACCATGTGTCATTGTGACAGATATAGACCATAAGAGCACTCAGCTGAGTTCCAGGAAAAGATTACTGGTTGGAAAGCAAATACTGCGCTCTTATTTCCAACATCCACGTGGCAGAAGAAAGAGGAGCTTTCCAAGAATTAAGTTAAATTTCAAAAGGTTCAGGAGTAAGAGACAGGAGCAGTTTAGTCACCTACTGGAAAGCCTACGCTCTGCTGACAAGGATATATTATTCTCAAGGTTTTTGAGGGCTTCAATAATTCTGAGGTTTGAACAAATTCCTCTGGATATATGTGATCATAAATCTCATGACTGTATGTCTCCGTCTTGCTTAGCTGGGAGTATTTCATGTCAAGTGTTGAGTAATATTTGAAAATTCACAAACATTTGAGGCCAGCTTTTTCTAGGCTTCAAAATTCTATTCCTGAGAAGGTCTGTACTGGCTTAATCTGTGCCTGATTAGGGCCTGATTAGGTCTGTGCAACTAGAAATTCAGGAAACCACAAATCAGAAAGCAATACTTGAAAATATTTGCGATTTCTTACGTGCTAATAATGGGTTTACTACTGCATGCACTGTCCATTATTTATTGTCATCCTCAGCACTAAAAGCACATGCAATAGAGTATAAACTTCACATGTAAACCTGATTATGTAAAACTGAATGTGTTAGTTTTAATTTTATTTACCATTTGAAGACACTGAAAAGTCTTCAAGATAAGAATGGATACGGTGAGATACTTTAAACTCATTTTACAGTTATGAATATGCAAAACCACCTTTTCAGGTTGTTACGTTATTTATCACCTTATAAAATCTTTTTTTGAACTTAAATTCGGGCATGCACAGA
The DNA here is from genome assembly GCA_013399855.1 of Oxyruncus cristatus. Lineage (NCBI taxonomy): Eukaryota > Metazoa > Chordata > Aves > Passeriformes > Cotingidae > Oxyruncus > Oxyruncus cristatus. Next base: position 438,583 of record VXAY01000767.1, on the reverse strand, counting down.
TTTTTTAATATGAATAAAATCCTTTGTTTTCTAATACCTTCCCAGTACCAACTTCACCACTTTATAGATGTGTAATTACAGCAACATCTAAACCCACAACATCTAAACACTGCACAACAGCACCAACCAAAGTAATTAGTCTGTTTTCTGATGACTTTTCCTTTGGAGAGTCACTTCAAGCTTATTCCAGTCGCTGAGATCACCAGTGTGACATTTAATGCGCACAATCCAGCTTCCTGCAGCATTTTCCAACAACATTTGCATCTACAGCACTATACATAAAATACTGTTTTAATGTCTGAACACATCTATGTGAAAACATTGTCATTTCAATTCTATAAATATCTCCTCCACGATCAGATGCAGAAGAAAAATGAGGTGCCAGCAGGTTGCCCTGGGCAAGAAAGTCAGAGTTGGTGTGCTGAAGAAATGCCATCTCCTAAAAGGGAAATCCTAGATAATATATCAAATAGGATCATTTACACTGATAGTAGAACTATTTACAGTAAAGAGTAACACAAAAAGTATGAAGGTATTAAAATAAGAAATTTATACTTCAAGGGAAAAGTCTATCAACCATAAAAACTCTCATGACAAAAAAAAAAATAAAATACGTGAACAGGTTTTCTGGATAACAAAACCCATAAATCTTTGAATAATTAAGTGAATAATTATAATAATTTAATTTTTAATAATATCAATTACTAAATATGTCCTTTGGTAACCTATCAAAAAGTCAAAGAGATATAAAATTATCATTTTTGATAAAAGATTACTGATAGAATATTCGGCAGCTACAACATACAATTCTTCATAATTTTTTCATGTATTTTTAGCTTTCTGAGGCCAAATCTGGGACAGATTTTACAGAAAAAAAAAACAAACCAACAAATTTTGGTATGAAAATTAAATGCATTTATTTTCATAACTTTTGATTTTACATCGGCATATTTGAGCAAAATCTCCATCAATATGGCACTTGTCCTGCAAAGTGCAAAATTATAATAAAGAAAAAAAAGAAATAGTCTACATGTCCCCATCCTAATTTTTTCTTATACTGTTCAAATTTCTGAAATCTTCCCTTAAAAAATAAAACTATTATTAAATCATTATAAAGCAATAGGAGGTTTGGTTGTTTTATTTTTCTTTTTTTATTCTCCTACCTGGCTATTAAAACTTCTTGACTGGGAAAAAGTCTTCTTGGAATAGTTAAGATTAGAAATAAAAAAATCTGAGGTCATCCCCAGTCCTAAAACAGCATAATACAATTTAATCCAGAATGGAATGATGCTCTGTAAATTGTTTAAAGGCAATAAATCTGACTCGAGGATTTAATGGATTTTGAACCCCACAGTTGCCTGACCCTATTTTTTTCAGGAACACTTTTTGCAGGGACTCACCAGAACTTTTGAGTGGATGCTGGATTTTAGTTTTACCCCCAGGGCATCCGAGTGCCATAAATTATGGTTTTAAGGTTCACTGATACCTGTGAGTTGCAAACCTAACCTTCAAAAAATGTGCTCCGAGGATGTTTCAGTCCATGCACTAAGCTGCAAATGAAAACCAGAAATCCTTTCTCTCTGCATATTTGTTGGTGTACAACGAGGGAATAAAATTCACAGGGTATGTTACTGCTCATCTACTCCACGTTTCAGAAGGTCAGACATAATAGAATAAACAAAGGATTCCTTAGTGCTTATCACCAATGCTGGAAAAAATGTTCACATAAGTCAACGAATGTGCTTAATAGTGGATTTGTGAACTTAATCCACTACAGAGGCAGAACTGACAGGCTGTGCAGAAAGGGGGGTGCAGTTTTACCCTGAATTATTCACAGCAAAGACATGGAGTTGTTTTCATTGTCAGTGTAGTGGAGGTGAGACAATAAAACCCTAAATACCATGAAAAAAATTATAAGAAATTATATTATAAGAAATACACCAGTGTATTTACACAGCTTACACCTATTTATAAGCTCTTTTCAATTTGGCATCCTGTAAACCACATGGAACTGCCAATTCAGTCAACTGAATGGTTGACTTATGTTGTAAGGAATTTAGTTCCTAAACACATTTCTCTTATCCCCTATTGCTACTCCAAATAAGATATAAATGCAATTAAATTTTACTAGGACTTGCTAACTCCTGCTGTGTTTGTATTCATATACCAAAGCCTCACAATCTGGGTTAAAAACATTTCCCAAAATACTAAAAAAAATTAATTCTAGTAGCGACATTATTAATCCCCAATTACCTTGATGTCACTTCCATTTAAAGACATTCTGTTTATGCGACTGCCATTTGGTCTGCTGGAATCAATCCAATAGATGAACTCTTCTCTATAGTCAAAGTCTACTGCAATCACATTGTTCAGGCCCTAAAAATAGGGATAAAAAAGTCCATTAATTCAAATGTTTGAATATAAACTGCTGGAGAGCATTCAGAATAAAATATACGTTGCTTTTAATATTCAAAAAGCTTTATTTTCCTGACTGTGTATTTGTGAAGCAATTATCATCTCATTTTTCTATGTATTACTTGAAAACAATCAGTATAAAATAAAGATTGTAGCAGAAATAAATGGTGACAAAGAACTGTCGCACTTCAAAAATGCAGATGATGTATGAGGCTAAGGGAAGCTTCTGGTTTTTACTTTACTATTATTAAAATGAACTTTAGCAGTAAATACTTTAACTTTTGCTCAGTTTCTCTGTTCATTACTACCTTTGTCATTTCTTTGGCAAGACAGATGAGAGAAACAGAAATAGTATAATATCTATGATATTTAAGTAATGAAAAAAAATAATTCCTTAGTGATATAAATTAATCAGGAATTTAAAGTGGTGGCGTTCAAAAAGCTTTGATTTTAATTCCTGAATAAGGAGGTTTTGACTATTTAGATGCTATGCTATAGGTACTGTGTATATACACACACAGGCAGAGAGGTAGTATATATATA
>VXAY01000767.1:381425-435616 GCA_013399855.1 Oxyruncus cristatus | reverse complement strand
TATATATATATATATATATATATATGAAGTGTGAAGGCCAGAGATCCAGCAGGCATCTGGGAGTCTCCTACGGCTCCAATTACAACACCAACACAATTTAAGAAAAAGTGGTGATCATATCTGAGCTACGCCTTACTCCAACAGGTTGGAAAGAGCAATCATATAATAATGGGTTTTCATCCCAAGTGGCAGATAAGAAAGAAAGGGGTTGCATTCAGGCAAGGTCTCTTATTTCCTTATCTGCCCCATAACCTGCTTAACGTCCTGATATGTAGTGAAATTACAATTATTCTTAATATACCAAGACGTTGTTTATCAGTGAAATATGGAGCAGCAGGGGTAAAAAGAACGGAAGCTGTTTGTACTCCTTTTAAAACCGTAATATCAGTTAATCAATTCCCTTATCAGCCCCGTGACATTCTACTCTCGGGTGGAACAGCAACCTCCCTCATGGATGTGATTCATCGCTGTAAAGGGGACGTGCTGGACCAGCCAGCTCTAAAACAAACAACTAAGAACAACAGTTAATTGCACAGAAACTTGATACATGGCTTATCCGCCATCTACCACTGTGTAATTACTGTAAATCTATCTCTTGATCAAAATGTAGAGAAAAAGAGCAATTAGGCTGCACAAATCATCATTAGAGTAAGCCTGAAACAATACAAGGTTGGAAGACCACTCATTTTCAAGAATCCCATATCCATGTATTCAGTGTTTATCAAAACCAGCTGCAGCTCTGTCAGTCATAACTGTGCTGCAAAACACTTTTCCTGTCTCTTTTAACTTTTATTATTAGTATAATTGTACCTACAGAGAAACCCCCACCCCAAATTCTTAGCCAAGGAGGCAACAGGTAAAGGAATACAAAATAATATTGAATATAAAATACTATTTAATACAACTGTATGACATTGTAGAAATGAAAATCAGCAATTTTTGAGAAATTGGCCTTATATATATATTCTACAACACTGTAAAAGTTTCCTAAGGATCCAGACTAATAAAAGAATTGACTGCTGGCACATCTTTGGTTTCAAGTGTTTTATTCTGAGTCAGTTTAGTTTCAATATTTATCAGAACATCAATTGCAGGTAAAATATATATGTACATCTGTAATAAAGTTCTCTGTCCAGACATCATCTCCTCTTTCTGAGATGTCTCTTAAGTCCTTCTAACGTAATTCTGTGTCACGTCGTGTGCAATCTGCTTTTTAGAAGGAATAGGGAAGATTTCTAGTGGCATCAGCTGCATTAATCTCTCACCTTAAACCTGTGTTTTTGTTTCTGTTACACACAGCACAGGCTGTGGTTTGTGTTCCCTTGGTGCCCCAATTAAAAAAAACAGAAGTAAAAATCCCAAATAATGAGGAGGAAGATTATCTACTCTGCCTATGGAAACCCTAAGGATTTTGATGACTAGGAGTGAAGGAAATGGAAAGCAAAGAACATACATGAGACACAATTCAAACAGTTGTACTATTTATGTATATCTGAAAAAAAAAAAAAAAAAAGGAAAATAGAGGAAAAAAGCTGGCACACAACTCAGAGAAGACTGAACGAGCTCCTGCTTTCAGCTTCTTTACTCTGAGTTTATATGAACAACTGTTAGAATGGCAAAGCACAGACCAAATACACGAAAATAAGGGTGGGTTTGTTCCTCTGCCAGAGCCACTGTGGTATTTGCCCTCATATGGTAGATGTCTAGGAAAGAGCCAATCCATCACAACATCCCAAGGACACAAAGACGTCCTGCTGAGGGAGATACCCCCTGCGTGGTCCTGTTGGTACAGCTCCTCTTCAGCTTCCAAATCAAACTCTGTATTTGTAGGAGCAAAGGCCAGTAGGTTCAATAGCAGAGGTATTTATCAGACCAGTGAATTAATGTGATATGGAAAACATAGATTTTCTTCAGTGGCTGGAGCTACATTGTCTCTAATGCACTGAAGAGGAGTCCATTAAATTGAAGACTGATGATGCCCTGAGACAATCTGTCAGCACCAACCATCAAGAAAATTTACTGTTGCTCCCCTCTTTTCACAGGTTTCCATTAACAGATACACCAGCAAAGGAGGGGAGAGGCAGTGAGATGGAAATGAGAGGGAGTCAGAAGGATTTCAGAACAGACAGACTTTAACATAACATTTTCTACGTTTAAATAAAGCCAATGGTTAATGCAAGATGGTTAATTTTGTAATTACTGTTGTGAAGACCTAAGCACCTCTCTTGTGACATTAAGATGCACAGCTTACTGACACAAGAAGTCACAAAGAGCCTAATTATATTAACAGGCACTAAATAATTTCCTAGTCTTACCACAATTGATTGAATATTATTCAAGAAAATAGATTTTTTCATTAAAAAGTATTTTGGAAATCTAATCTGTGGTAAGTAACTACACTTAGGTGAAGCATAGAAGGAGAGCAGAAACTGCTAAAAACGTCAGCTCTGTATTTACTGGGTGACATTCTATTTTTTTCTCTTTTTTTCACATTTTTTTGCACATTATAATAGTTTAGAGTAATTACTTTAAAAAATAGATTTAGCCAAAGATATAAGTTCATGTAATACTGTAAAATAAATCGTGGGATTGTCTGTCTAAAAAATAGATTTAGATTGTGACAGTAAGCAGCCCAAATAATACCTGGCCAAATAGTTTTTTGTTGTTTTGTTTGGGGGTTTTTTACTGGAATTTACCAATTGAGCAAAACATATTGGGATGGAAGATTATCACAAAGAACATAATTTTTTAGTACATCAGAATGACTGACGAAACAACTGCCTGAGCTTTAATCTTGTCAAATTCAGACAAAATAGTCAATTTAAAGCATTACAATAACTCTGAAGATACTGCAGTTGTTCTGTGGTGCTCACAACGCCAATTGTAGGATGATGTTTCTGTCAGTTGCACACTTTAGAAAAGAATAAAAGTATTGAGTTAAACTTAGAGCATGGTACTATGATTATACCTGTTTCAACAAAGTGTAGTTGGATCCATCAGTGCTAATTTTTCTTATTTCATGATGATCAGCCAGAATTAAGAAAGGTTCCTCATCTAAACCCCGGGAGAAAGAATATATTAGACTAGCTTTACGTTAATTTATGGAAAATCAGGAATACAATGCTGAAATACAGATGGCTTGAAAAATAAATGTTACATGCTCTGATCAATGTTATGGATGAAAGAAATATTTAAAACATTCAAATGTTCCAAGAAAGATCAATGATGCAGTATAAAAATGAACAAAGCAATCAATTAGTATATCTTTCCATGTAATTTAATTCTTTTGCCTTTTCAATATGGGAACCATACTGTATTTTATCCTAATTTAATGTCAGAGATTAAATTTGAGATATATTTCATTCCATACGATTTATTTTCAACATTTACTTTTAAATTATCACTGAGAGTTAATAAACTGTTATGGTTGCAAACTGAGCATGTTTTGACCATTGTTTTTTGAGATTTCAATACTCTGAACACTCTGGTGATAAAGAAAGAGCTATTTGTAAAACCTTGATTCTCTAATTCCGAACTGAAGCTAAATTTGACTTTTTTAACCCTGGATTTCTAATTTATAAAAAAAAAAGTACCTTCAGATACTCATTCATGCCATCACTTACTTTGAAATATCTCTCACACTGACACACATAACAGTAAAAATAATACATTTTTTTAAAGCTGTCTTTATTTTAGCTCTATTAAGAGAGACCTCAACTAAAAAAAAAAAATTACAAATGATAATTTAAAATGTATTAAAGGTCTTGTATCTACTGCTCATACATTCTAGAATGTAACGTGTTGCCCAGCCTATTCTGCTCTTCTACTGAAGATATTTGCATTTTATGCTCAACTTTTAAGACATAAATGACCCGAGGCATCATCCTCAGCCCTGAGTGCTGGTGGTATGTGGAGAATGGCTGCAATGCTCTGCTCTGGTGTAAAGGCTTCAAGGCAATTTAGGCAAAACATTCAGCATTAGGCCAAACGTGCCCGTGTTGGCACCTCCTTGCAGCAGAGCCATCCTTGCACAGCACTCACAGCTTTGTCATGGCCACTTCTCAAGTTTGACCTATTAACCCCTCCAAAAAACTACTTCTGTGATGCACCTCAGCTTCCCCTCTCATCTGAGTCATCTGTGGCTTCTAAATGTACAGGTGGCTTGCAAGGTGGGAGATAGGAATAGAACAAAAAAAAAACCAGCTGTGGAATTTCTGCCCTCTCCTGTGTTTCCTCTGCTTACTCAGGGAAGCACCTCAAACTGGATTATGAGGCAGACAGAGGTTCCAGCCTTCTTGTCATTTAGAAAGAAAACTGAAAGATTGCCTGGGCTGTGAAGGAAACCCAGCAGAACCCAGCAATGGGTGTCTCTTCGTTTCCTCTTGATATTTTGCTTTTCCTTTCATTGGATCCAGCCAACTCCACTCACTGAGGCACATAAAAATAACACCACAGGGGTGAGGAAATAACCAATGCTCTTACACATCTTGAGTTTCACTGTGTAATACATACAAGACTGAAGGATTTCATATGCTATAGGATTAATAGAGTTTGCAATTTCTGTTACTTTTTCCTGCCCCTTCTTTTCACGGGAAGTTTGATGTACATTCTAATATTCTTAAAAAAACAAATCTTTTAAACACTTATCATAATCATACTATTATCATGTGAATCAGAAGTAGAACTAAGTGATGCATTTTAACATTCCTGTTACTTTTTCTAATAAAATTACTTTCATGATCCACTGTATCTATTTACTACAAATGATCTGAGGACAATACATACTAAAAAAACCCAAAACTTATTACATTCAGACATTGAATCACATTCCTACTTTATATTGAAGAAGCACAGATTCCAAGTAGCTTTGTTTATCTTGCATAGAAAGGTAACACTGACCTTGGGGCTAAAGCTTTTCACAAATTATTTTGGATACAGCTGTGGATTAAAAAAAAAAAAAAAAAAAAAAAACCCCAAAAAAAAAAAAAACACCAAAAAAAAAAAATAGTAATACCTGAAAGGGATTTGCAGCCATTCAGGTTATCAGGCTGTATTTCATACCCTTCTGCACACAAGCATTTGTAGGTTCCATATGTATTGATGCACTGCTGGCTACAGGGAAACCCAGATGAACATTCATCAATATCTACACATGTTCTGCCATCATCCTTCAGGAGGAATCCAGGCCAGCATTTGCACTGGGAAAGAAAACCAAACACATTCATTTTTAATTTCTCGTTGATTCTGTTTATCATCTTGCGTACTTTCTACTGAATATGTTAGCATCATAAACTTTTTATGGATCTCATTTTTTCAAGTAGCACCTTAATTACATTGTTGTTTACATGGTTTACAGGGAATTTACATGTCCCCTCCTGTAATCCCTGCATCTCCAGCTCTCTAGCCTGTGGCCTCCAGCCTAGGACACAGTTTCAGAGGTTTAAATATTTTTAGAGTTAAGCCATGATGGACAGATTTTATTTAGTTTTCAGTGGGCAAAGATGCCAGAAAACACCCTCACATCCAGACAACTAACAGTTTATTCTGTTTCTAAGGTGATCTTACTTTGTTTAAATATTTCTGTAATTAACAGTGACCTGTAAAAAAGTGGAGAAAACCACTACTCCTGCTATTCACTGCTATGTATTTTCATTTTTTACAACTGATTTTCAGTGCTCTGTATATGTGTCAGTATGATCTGTTGTATTTAAAGCATAGTATAATCTTTTCCATAGGTTTAAATTATGTATTGCATCATTTCTTAAATATTATTGACAATTGTTTCCTTACCGGAAATAAAAATGTGAATGTTATTATGACAAGTAAGTTACTTTATTGCAAGGAATTACCACACAGTGGATCTTTATTATAATCACACAGTAGTTAAACATTTAAGAACTAAAAACTTGCATTATGTTACACCACAGTCTGTAATTATTCACCTTGTATCCAACAGGAAGATCCTGACAATCCTGCGAACAGCCACTAACTTTCTTACTGAGGCATTCATTAATGTGGCAGCTTTTCTCATCAGACCCATCACTACAATCCTCTTTGTTATCACAAACATCACTTTGAGGAATGCACTTCCCATTTTTGCACATAAAAAAAGAGCTGTTACATGACTGCTCTGGAAAACAAACATAAAAAAAACAGAGAGCAACAACTTGGTGTCATCTATTAGTATTTGGAATTGATTTTCTCATGGATCTGCTGCTACATGTGCAGGTGAGGTGAAATAATTGTGTAAAAATTGAATATTTATTCCTTATTGATAGCATTATAATATCTTATCATTTTTCATTGTCTTTAAGGGTTATTCCTCTTCTGGAAAATGTGGAAAGACTTCAACTTACAACTCCCTCCCACATATTTGTTTTCATATAATGGAGAATCCTCTATATTATCTCAGCACAGTTCTACAGTTTACAAAAGTTAAAAGGCTTCTCTCCCCTGTGGATGCCGAGGTGTTTAGTAACATGACTGACTGAATTCTGATTCATTTCTTGTCTAATATATCTATATATGTTTTTCCCTTGAATTCATTGAATTCATCGTTTCAGCTACAATCAGATCCGTCAAATCACAATTAGAACACTCACATATAAGGCAGGTATGTTGCCTCACCTCAAAGCAAATTACTGTTTTCCATCAAAATTGATGTAAAGGACCTGGCTAAAGTGCAGTAAAATCCTAAAGCATAGACAGAAGAATTGGTCTTTGAAAAAGCCACCAAACAGAAGAACATATGCAGACTAGGACTAATTCCCCTCTCAAAAACCAGTCAGACCTCGGTCAACTTATTAATGTGAGTAGAAAATATCTATAAAACCAATTGCATTAGGTCAATAATTTAGCAATAAAAATTGAACCAGTGTTTATTATTTATAGTGAGAGAAAGTTTACATCCCCTTTTATATGACCTGCTTCTGTGTGATAAATATCCTACACAGTAAACATTTTCAGAGTGAGACAGAAAATTCGGCAATTATTACATTAGTATAATCTTATTTTAGTATTAACAGGATTTATATATAAAGGAACTATCTGCCATCTTATGCCATAGGAAATTGTGGCTTGAACTTTGTGGACTGAGGTTTTGGGTGCTCAGAACACGTTCTCCCTGTGAGATTTAAGGAATATCACCATGAAAGCACCGGAGATTTAAGCTACGAGGTCTTACATTTGTTGAACTACCACCCCGAACCACCGCTCTACAAAAAGAAAGGTCACACGTGTCATTCAAAAAATTAAATACAAACCTGAACTTCTGCATTTGATGTTGATAGGTGCTTCATCAGAATGGTCTGGGCAGTCAAAATCCCCGTCACATTGCCACTGGGAATTTAACAGGCATCTTCCATCAGCACAGGTGAACTCTCCGGGACGACAGTGACGATATCCTGGAAATACAGCAATCAGTGACTTCATATATTTTCTTTTATAGTGCCAGCATAAAATTTTTCATATTTCGAGGTAATGTAAATAAAAGTATCTTTTGCTCCTTAAAGACATATAAAAACACTATATGTTTATTCAAAAGTGCCTACCAACAAAGAGAGAAATCAAATGTCTCTCATGCACTGTACAGTCATGATACAATACACACAAAAACATATGAGTAGTAAGATTGATTCATTGCTATTTTTTTTGTTATTGATTAGGATTTCATTAAAAAGACAGGTTTATACAATGGAGTCAAAAGAAATTTTCAAGGATTAGAATGATTGTAACTTTAAAATAAAGACCTGATTGCTTCATTCACCAGTCCCATTTTTATATTATTTCTGAATAATACCACAGAAAAGAAAAGCAAGAAATATGCCTTTCAATGATATAAATGAGAAAAAAACCAACCAAACAACAACAAAGGCTAGATTTTTAAATATTTGCCATTAATTCAGCTTTTAGGAATACATTTCAAACCAAATTTCACGCCGACTAAGTAGATTGGCTGCTGCAGAGTACCTGGGTTGTTTAGCTATCAAGATGGAAAAGGTCTAGCTCTACAATCTAACAGAGCTGTGATCAGGCTACCTAGTTTGCAGTCAAATCAGAAATCTCAAGTTTAAAATCTCCATGAATTAGGTGGTTCATTTTTATATCCTGACAACAGGTTGAGAAGTGTGTTTTGGAATTTGACTCCTACTCTCTACAAGTAGTTCCCTTTCTCATAAAAGAATGGAACCCTTTCCTAAAATTAGTCTAACGAGTTTACCATACTAATCCCACACTAAGGTGTGTATTTGATTACCAGCTAACAGAAAATTGCATTGAAGCAGTGCAGCACTTAACAAATATTGCTGGAGATTTCAGTTTACCCAGTAGAAACTAAAAAGAGCCAGTGCCTGAAGGTATAATTAGATCAGGAATTTGTACATCTTCTTGTACATCTTCTGCTTCTGTTGCCGTTTTCTCCTTCTGCCTCATTCCAAAACACTGACAAAATAACTCCATTTATTTGTCAGTATGTTAAGGGGCATGTATACTTTTCGTGCATGTATGTGATGTTATAGAAAATAAATTAAATACATCAGCAAGTGATTATTAAAAAAAAAAAACAAACAAAAAAACCCAAAACAAAACAAAAAAAAAACCCAAACCAACCAAACAAAAACCAAAACAAACAAACAAAAAACCCCACAAAACACACAAAAAAACCCAAAACATGTATTTTTAAAGTTTGTGACTGTTCAGTTCTAAATAGTTATTTAGCTATTGGAGACTGCTTTCCAAGCAATATTGGATCAGAGATATTATTATGATAAATATAAATATTGTGATAATAGAGGAAAAAACCCGTAATGAATCACTTTCTATACTGAGTTCTGGCTCACATAAACCATTACTAACAGAGGAAATAGTTTACAATTTTGTTACTGTGTGGATCTGCTCTCATGGCCTGCTTTTGGCAAAAGGACCTAGAAAATCCCATTTGTTAAAACAACAATGTCAGTATCACACAGGTCTGTGTGCTTTGGATCTGGCAGGACGGGTGCACCAAGTGGAGTTGCCTTCCTGACCTCATGGAGAGTTACAGCCTTCTGTGGGTGGGTGGGAATGTGTGCCAGGAATCCCATATCCCAGGCTGGGGCAGGAGGTGCATACAACTCTGCTCTCTTTGGGTCTGTGTGCCCAGAACATTTTGGGACTAATTATAAAATGGTGTTTGAAAACTCCTAAGATCTATCAACGTTTTAGAGCTGTGATTTACCCACTGTGTTGCTGCTTGATACTGAACACATAACTCAGTAATTTCCAGCTAGTTATCTGTCATTAATAAATCAATAACCTGCTTTAGTCCTGATTTGGTTTAATCTACATGAACTAAGCAGTTTTCCCCTGTAACAGCTTATTGTCACAAACTGCTCCTTTCAAAACACCCTGTAGTTTACATAAGAGAAAAGCAAATGGAGTTTGGGAAAGGTCTATTTGTTCCCTTCCTTCTTCAAGAATCTAGATGTCTACACTCGCAAGAGGTGGAGGACCACAGAATGAAACAACTGGTAGTGAGACCCAAACAGCCACACTAGACACATTTCAGCATTTCACTTCACCCTGTCCCCTTCTGCTCTCGAGGAGTTATTAGAGAGCATCCAAAGTAGGGCATCAAACATGGTGAAGAACCGTGAGGGGAAGCTTTGTGAAGAGTGGCTAAGGGCACTTGGCCTGGAGAAGAGGAGACTGAGGAGAGACCTCATTGCAGTTACAACTTCTTCAGGAGGGGAAGAGAAGGCACTGATCTCTTCTCTTTGTGACCTGTGACAGGACCCAAGGCAATGGTCTCAAGTGGTGTCAGAGGAGGTTTAGGTTGGATATTAGAAAGAGATTCTTCCCCCAGAGAGTGCCCCAGAGGGCACTGAACAGGCTCTCCAGGGCAGTGGGCACAGCACCAAGGCTGACAGAGCTCAAGGAGTGTTTGGACAATACTCTCAGGCACACAGTGTGACTCTCGGGGTTGTCCTGTGCAGGGCCAGGAGTTGGACTCGATGATCCTTGTAGGTCCCATCCAACACAGCATATTCTGGGATTCTGTGATTTTTATATGACCAAAAAATAAAACAGTATTTGCTACATTATATTTTGTTCCTAAAATGTTCCATGTCATGTTTAACTCATGATGATTTTTACTAAATTCAAACGTTAAGAATGCTTTTTCTTACAATCTTTGTCTGTCTACTCTCATCATTTATGCACATACACTCTACAGGTGGTGTGTACCTCAGAAACATCTAAAACATGTACCCAGCTATTTTCTGCTGTGGCTCTTATTTTTGGAGCACATCACCAACACAGACTTTGTGGCACAAAATCACACATGATAAAAAAAACCCCAAATCAATAATTTGCCTTTTTTAAGGGAACATTTGCTCCATATTTTCCATAAATACTATTTCTATAGATTCATATTTCTCAGTATGGCGCAGATATAATGCATAGATATTCATATAGCATAAGAAACCCTAAATTCATGTGAATGGTGAAAATTAAACATTCATCTATGGTTTTAGTTTATATCATTGAACTGCAGGGATAATCACGACAGAGATATTTTATTATTTAATAGAAAAAACACACAGAGACAAAGTTAAAACATTATATATATAAAAGATAAACGTAATAAGCAAGAAATTCTAGAAAGTACATTTTAAAGTTCTGTTAAATGTTATTAACGATCAACCGTAAGACACTATAGGAAATAATTTGTCACTGTAGCTCCAGATCCAAGTAAATATTAAGCTTTATTAATTAAAGCACAACTTAAAAGTTAAAATTAAAACAATTAAAAAAAGAAGAGCTTTCTTTTCAATAGTGACTTAAAACAACAGACCCTGAAAAATGCCTTACAGTTAAAAGTCTGAAATTTTTGTATTTACTCTATTTTTGTTATACTTGCCACATTCCAGAGATTCATCCGATCCATCTCCACAGTCATCATCATGGTCACAAACAAACTGTTTGGGAATGCAGACTTTGTTATGGCACATGAAAGCATTCTCGTCACAAGTGTTATTAGGAGCTAAGGAAAATACAGTACATAAAAATAAATGAAATTGAGAACAAGAAGATATACGGCCAATTTTCTTACACAGAGATGAAATGAGAAGTAGTTGGTTTGAGTGGATTCAATGGAAATAACTGTAACTGTTTAGTCATACAAAGGCATCACACAATTCAATAGCAGAAAAGGACTCTCATTACCACAGAGAGCTGGAGTAAGGATGGCTAAAATCTCCTGTAACTCAAAACAGAAAGTCTTCAGAAGTTGATGCTGTCCACAACTAGCCTAAGATCTGCTTCTGAGGAAAAGAACATTTGGGAAGTAGAGATGTCCTTCCTATGTTACTCTGCTCCTGAATAAATGCTCTTTAAAGTCCATAAGCACTCCAAATATATATATATATATACCACTTTTATAAATTAATTAAGGAAAAAAAAAAAACAAACCCACAACCAAAACTCAATGAAACTATTACTGAACTGCTGACATTTTTAATAGAAATGTATCTCAGAAGACTCGAAGTAATAGTTTGTAGGGCAGGAGTTGTCAAGGTCTGAACAATTAGCCAGAATAAATTGAAGACAGAACTGCATCTCCCTTCTTGATGCACAACCTCCCTGACAGGAGCAGCAGCATTTTCTTCAGGAAGAGCAATAAAACTGCATAGTCAATAATGTGCTAATTTTCATTAGGAAACATGCTGCATAATGTCTATGACGTGACACACATACTGATCTTCAGCTGGTGTGCCTTAGTATAAATTAAGAGAGCCTAAAGATGTCGGGCTGATTAAACCATTAAAGGATTCTGGTATGTGTGCCATCACACGTGGGCCATCAATCTTTAGCAGCAATTTCAGCAGTAGAAGGGTACAATACCACAGAAACAAACAGCATCTGGATATAATAAAGGCAAAAGGACCAAGGAAATAAATACATTTTTTAACATGCAAACATACCACAGCCTGCTGTGGACAGCTCATCACTTCCATTGGGACAGTCTCTCTCACCATCACAGAGCCAGTGCCGGGGGACACAGGCGTGGGAGCCCAGGCAGCTGAAGGTGTCTGCTGCACAGGTCACTGAGCCTGGGAAAACATGGGGAGGGAGCCTCAAACACAGAATCGTGGAATAACCTGAGCTGGAATGTCCTAACTGAGGTTTTTATGGTAGTGAGTAATGATCAAATGCAGGGGTTTACTTTAAAGCAAAACTCAGAGATGATTTTGTTCTACGCACTGTGACAAACACGCTGACAGACTTACAGCAAAATTTTGACAATCTCCTATTTCTTCCATCCTTTGCATTTTTTCAGTCCCTTAATATTTTGCAAGGAAATTTAATTTCCCACACTTCATTAAAACTACCCAGCATAATAACTTTTCAAACCAATTTTGGTATGTGTGCTTGACTGCATGTTTGGACTGACTGAACAAAGGAACTAATCTTGAAAACCACATAATTCCTTGAATCACCAGACTATTCCAGGAGGCTAAAAGTATTCATAATTTTCATGAGTCAGTCCCACATAGAAGAGAACAATGTGGACCAAGTACGATAGTAGTGGGAGTAAAAAATATCTGACAGTTCTAATTCAAATAACTCCACATTTTTTTTTACTTAATTTTTTTTTTTTTTAAATGGGCTATTCTCCAGATAATATTATATCCTAGGATTAATTTTACTGCGTTGGAAGTAAATTTTTGCACAATCTATCATTCAATGTATTCTCTCAGATAAGTTAAATATGTTTCATTAAAAAATAGACAGTGCATTTTCTACTAATTTCAATTAGAAATCAATAAAATTTTAAAATATTAGAAAATAATTTTCCCATTCTATTTATTCAAAAGTGGCAACTTTTGGTTACTTATACCCATTGGTCATTTTTTGACACTTCTGGAATTCAACTTCATGTTAAATAAATACTGATTTTTTAAGACTAAAAAATCTGAAGTCATGATCTCTCTTATTCTCTTGCAGTTCAAGTCCTTCTCCTGTTCCTAAGGAGAAATACAGCCTTAACTTTCCCCTCTTCATAACTGGTGCAGATCTTCCCCTCTTCAAGAGATGGTCTACAGTTTTACTGGTGAGCTTTCTTCTAACAAGAGATCTACAATGTGCTGCAAGTCAAGGTATCACAAGTAGTTAATTCTGAACAACCTTAAAAGAAAAAAAATAACCCATCCTGTAGTGACACTTTGCAATTTGCTGGCGTTTGTTTTCATCTCCTTTTTTCTATTCCTACTAAGCTTCAGGTCCTCATGTCTCTTAGGGTTTCACACTGTTCTATATTATTCTCAGATGAGGTCCTTGTCTTCTCAGCAAGACCTGAATACCATGAAAACTGTATTGTAGACGGATGGCAGCTTGAAGTTAGTGTACTAATTAATTCACATTTTGCCATATAAAACCAGTATAAGTTTCACTTCCATCCTTTCCATTTGACGACATTTCTACATCTCTTTGATTAAGCCACCACATATCTGAACATACGCTGGAGTGTTTCTTCTCTGTCTACTTAACACTTTCAGCACTGTGGTACCACATATGAAATATGGCATAAAATACTCTTTGTTGAATGAAATTTAAAGAGAATTTCTGAAAAGGAGCAAATATTTAAAAGTTAAATCTTAAAATACAGCATAGTTAACAATGGAACCAATGTATAAATATAATGAAATTGTGACAGTATGACTTGATACAATGTGATTTTCTTTTGAGAAGAATTCACTAACACTTTTCCAGTCCATTGAGCCCCAGAATGAAAACAAAATTTTCTAATCCTTATGCACCTTGAAGGCTTTGGGAATTTGAGAGGAATGTTATGCTTATATAATGCTTCTGACTGTGTATTCAAAAATTTAAAGGGAATAGGAGAAAGAGCCAGAGGAAAAAATGCACACATCTTTAGTCTTCAAGCACCTACCACTGAAATGTGAAACTCAAAAAGGGGTTTTACCTCAAAGGTGGGAATTAGAGAAAAGTTTTCTTGTCCTTTTGGCCACACTGGTGGACTATTCATATCTTTACTGACAGAGCACATGCAAATCATACAGTCCCCATAAAAAGGACTCTATCAGCTAATTGGAGGGGGCCAAGGGAGGGCGGAGATCCTCTCATACTCTATCCTTAAAGCAAACACTCTTTGGAGATGCTGTTCTTGTCCTCTTTCCACCATCTTCTTGAAACACATCATCTCTTTGATTATGCTTTTCCTGATGCAGTGCAGAACTGAGATTATCCTACTCACCACAAATAGCATCACTCTCATCCAAACCATCTCCACAGTCATCCTCACCGTCACACGTCCACTGCTTAGAGATGCATTTGTTTGCAGAGCAAGCAAATTGATTCCATGAGCAGGACGAATCTAGGAATGACACAACATCACTGCACTCCCTGCATTTGCTAGCACAGCTCAGGAATTTTCATACTGCTCCTTTCAGTCCCCCCACTTTCCAGGTATTAAAACACTCAAACACAGGACAATCCTAATCTTGCTCTTCAGAGTGTTACCAGTTTGTCTCAGAGTTTGCATCACCAAAATGTTTATAAAAATGAATAAATAGTGAAACATTCCAAACACCTCCTAATATTTTCAAACATTTTGCTAGTGGCAGGAGGGCAAACGCTTTAAAAACTAAGCCTAGTTTGTATTCTTAACATAAATACTACAACTACAGTGAACTGCTTCATTTGGGTAGTAGGGCAGAGAGGGCACTCTCCACATTTTTCAACGCGTACTTCATCCTGGTATTTCAGTATTTATCTCCATCTTTAAGAGATTTCATGTTATTTTCTCTCACAAGAAAACTGCTGTGTTTGCGTTTTGTTGTCCCAATTATACTTTTCTATACATTTAAAATAACATTTTTCTGCCTTCAGAATCAGATTGCACAACTCTTCTAAATCAATGCTATTCTTGTGACATTTTCTGAAAAATTTGGATCTTTCACATTTCCCAGATTTCTTTAAGAATTTTTTTCTTTTAACTTATGACAAAAAAAGAAAATGTAATGTTAACAATAAAAAGGATGTTAGGTAATGCAATCAGAATTTACAATTAAAAAAAAATAAGTAATGCATTCTGAATTTACAAATAGATTATTATAACAAGTACCTCAAAATGGGTAAGAGTGATCAGCAGGGAAAGTAGAATTGACTTAATTCCCTTCCCTCTCACCCACAAAAAAAATCAGCTAATATATTTTACAATATTGTATACAAATATGCATGTGTAATAAACCCTGGAAACGTAAACACGAAGTTACACTTGATAAATGTGGTCAACACAAAACTTTCTGGTTGTCACAGTGCACAGCAGATCCTAATTTTGAAGTTGTAAGATGTATATACACAATGTAAACTGCAAACCAAATATGGAAGCATGTTAATGGGAACTGGGTCATGAGGAGAGTAAGGTATAATGTTTGGCAACGTTAAAAAGTAAAGGAAAAAATAATAAAGAAAGAAAATTAACCCCCCAAAATTTCTAGTTTTATTTAAATAGGGAATAGGAAAATTTCATTCTGCTTTTAGCTGTTCTGCTACAATTTCATTACAGAAATAGTACATTCAGTTAATCCATACAAATTGAAGATAAAAGATCAGCTCATACTATCAGTGAAGCCAACCTGCTTTGCTCATCAATTAGGCAGAATTTAGGAATCTGGATAGATTTGAGACAGAATAGACCCTTAACCCAGTTCACAGTTTGTGCTTTATTTTATTCACATCACTTTTGTTCCTACTTTAAACAATTATATTTGTATGGCCCCTGATGCAAAGGAAGGTCTACTTTTATGTTTGGCTATTTCATGTTGGGGTCTAGATACTGATTCAAATCGATTATATCTAAAATTGTTCTAGAAAGAGAACTTGTCCAGAATAGAAAAGGAGGAAGGAAATTTTTTGAAGTACATCTCCTTCAAAATTAGGAGTTTTGAAGAATTAGTCAAATTGTTAAATATTAAAGCAACAGAAAAGTCTGTACGTAAACATATCCTTAAGAAAAAGAAATTAAAGGTCTTTCATTCTGGCACGAGATGGAATTTAAGGTATTGGCAACATGAAGTATTAGAGTTGGATCTGAAAATATGTTAAAGATCTTCTTATATAGGTCTATAATCAATCTCTGAGATATAAATGCACTCTTGTTTGTTTTCAAAGTGTTTTAGTGATTACAGAAATACAAGAAAGATAAAATGCTCACCACAGTGCAATTCATCTACTCCGTCCTCACAGTCTTTCTGCCCATCACAAAGCCAGGTGGTCAGAATACATCTTCCACTAGGACAACCAAAATAATTTTCTTCACATGTGGGTTTGTTTTGAACTGTGATAAAATAAAGAATGTAATGTAAAATGGTCTCTACTTGTATGATTAGGAGCCTAATACATTTCTGCTAAATTTCTGAATACTAATGGACAAAGTGTTTATGTCTAAAAATGAAAAAAAAATACTATTTATATAAATTGTGTTCATACAAATTTTTTTTAAAAAAAGATAGTGACAGCTAAGTAGTTTAGGGAGCTGAAATACTTCTTTTTTCTCTAGAGAAGAATCAGAGCACAGCTTCAAACTAAATCAAAAGGCCTGTAGAGGCAAGTAGTTCAGTTTACAGGTTTGGAGGTCAGACAGGTCTACATTGCTTCATGTTTTACACCAGCTGACAGAATTACCTTTCTGATCTAGCTACTATAATTTACAAGATAACCTAACTGGGGCAGTATTTCTATCACTGGATAAGCTACAAGTCTTATTCATGTGCTGACTAACAGGAGCTATACCAGTGACGTTGGAGCCAGAGATTTAGACTTTGTCAGAAATTCAAAAGTTGTTGTCTTTGTTCTCTGTATAATTCAAAATTTTATTTTTATGAATGCTTAGAAAACAGATGTGAGGAAAGAAGACATACTATCTATTTATTTCCATGATTTAAGCACAAATATTAGTCTAACAATGGGGTATTTCCAAAACCTTGAGCAAGGTCCTGGGAAAAGCCAGGAGATAGAGTTCCAAGCACTGGAGACCACTGAAACTCTGCCATGGTTTTTATTATTCCCTCAGTGTACTGAGGCAATCAACACTGAGTTTGTTTTCAGCCTCCTTTCTTTTAAAAAGAAAGATAAAGTTATCATATTTATGGCTTCTACAGCTGTATGAGTAGCAAAAAAAGAACAAAGAAAGAGGTGGGACGTCTGTGATGATTTGGTCGATATTAAAGATTGTCTGAGTATAGCTACTTCTAGATGAGTATTTTTGCTGTCATTTTTCTGTTAGAACAATGACACTGAACAAAAATGCTAATGGGAGTCATAAAATTCATCATAGAAACAACACTCAAAAATGTAATGTGCCAAAGTCAGTCAGTTTTGAATGAAATGGCAAAGGAAATCACATGTAGGTTGAATGCGAATGATGTTGCTCCCAAGTAAAGGGAGGAACGACCCAGGCAATTAGTCACACATTAACATGATGGCACATTTTGGCACACACTTGAAAGACAGAAAAGAAGTGATACATATAAATGGATGATGGAATAAAATGCACATTAGTGTACTAATGCGACATTAGTTTACTGGAGCTGTAGCACACTGCCCTCAAAATCCTCTCGGGTATGGAAAAAAAAAAAAAAAGCTTTTTTTTGTGGAAATACAGTAAATATAAGCTATTCTGACCTCAATGAGGTGTTATATACATTAACTCTACAGAACTAAGAGAATCTAGAGGATATGAAGATTAGAATGGAAACTAGAATTTAATATGAATCTGTTTTATAGGAGGGAGGAAAGTTTGCAATGTCAGGTTGACTAACAGCTGAAGTACTGGATTTCTCTGGATCCTGGTAATATTTTTCTCATTAACTTTGGGACAACAGATGAGAATTCTAACAGAAATTTCTGGTGGCAGAGAGGGATTATCACACAGAAAACCAGCATATTAAATGGAAATAACCAGATTATGTTCGTGACTAGGCGAATTTTATGTTTACCAACATAAAATTAAAAGTTGTATTTCTACAAATTAATAAAATTTATTATTTAGCAAATATTATTGATAAATATCAATACTTAGAAGAAAGAGAGTTATAGGTCACAGGAGGACAATTACACTCTAGCATAAGCCAATTATGAAAACCAATAGAAAGAAAAAAATTAGATTGTATTTGCACTGATACAAGGCAAAAGTAAGATTTCATTTGCTATGCAGGATACTGCTCTAGTATGCTCAAGAGAGATGCAGTTTGAGATGACCAAAATATTCTCATGTTGAAAGCAGGAATTTTAAAATATCCTGGCTCATTTGCCCTGGCAAGTAAAGAGTAAGGTTATTACTGAAGGACTACAAGAGCAGGTGTAAAGTGGAATACAGGTAGATTAGAGATTAAAACACTGAATGTGGTTCTGGAAGACAAAAGTAACAGGAATACTACCAGCAAAAATACTACCAATTTTTTTGTTTGTATATATATAAAAAAGCCTGAGGTACAGGAGAGGAGGTACAGGCTCGATGTTCCAAGAGTTTCTTTATTAGTGCACTCTATTCATTTTCATGAGAATTTCCTTGGATGGGCCTAATCCTACAAACATGATACAGTAAACCTCTGTTGATTAAAGTATTCTCACTCTAAATATAGTTTATCACTTTGTTATTTACAGATGTGTTTAGATTTTGGACTTAATATTCACAAACTCAAATGAGGGGTTCTGGATAAAAACAGAGCAAACACATAAATGCCACCCTTCACTAGGTAAGAATTTAATATTGTGAATTTTCATTGGTTAACATTAAATAAACAACAATAGCAATAACTCTAGTCCTGTGTCTGGGACTCAAGTGTGCCATGATCCTTTTTTACTGGCTGAAGACCAGAACAATCACAGAAGCAATAACCCCGGATTCTACCCTGGCAGCCTATCCCAGGGACCTCAACCAAATAAAAGGGAAAGTAAGAAAAAAAAAAAAATGAGCAAGAACAGAAATGCCACTCACTAAAGCAGCAGCTAATAAATGTTCCTGAGTGATTATGCTGATGCTTGATGAGCTTGACATTTTAATGACTCATGTTTTATTTAAATAAAAAACGTTAAATGACAGACCTAACCTGGAGGAAATAGAAAGCTAGACACTGCAGTTTTCTTCAGAAAAATGCAGTATTAATTTGTAATAATTTGCATAATCTGATGAAACACAAAATAAAGGTGAATAAACTGCAATCAGCATTATATTATTCTCTGTAATAAATAAATCAGTATTGACTGAACAAATATTTTGCAACAGAATTAGAAACACTGCCCCCCTCAAAAATAAGATTAAAAAAAATAAAATAAAATAATGTTCCATTTAGTTTTTACAGTTACCTGGGCATTTTAGTTCATCTGTGTAATCTCCACAGTCATTAGACCCATCACATATCCACTCTGGCAGTATGCAAAGGGAAGTTGAATTACATCTAATAAATCCCGAAGATTTTATTCCAAGTTTATAGAAGTAAGCACAGTTTGTATTATCTGGAAAGAGACATCAAATTAGTGCATCACATCTAACACAGGCTGAGAGCCTTACAATTTAATTTTCGGGTCTATCTTGAGCTTGCACAGACCATGCAGGTGTTGGTATCCCAACCAGTAATGACTATGAATTAACTGCCACATAAGAAGGAATAATCACAGAGCAGATGCTACAGCGAAGCACGAACACAAACTTACTGCAGTTCTTTTCATCTGAAGCATCTGCACAATCAATGATCTGGTTGCACTGCGCCGATTTTCCAATGCAAGTCCCATCTGCACAACGGAATTCTGTCGAAGCACACGTTGAATCTGTAACATATGGTCATAAAGGATGTAAATTTGGGTACTAAACAGACTCTTAAGATGCACATTATATGTATTATGTCTAAACATTCTAACTCTTAGAATGAGGCATTCAGAACACGCTGTACCTTCTATAGCTAAAAATTCAGTAGACATATGCTTTTGAGTTTATAGGACCTCATAAGCTTCTAATTTTTCAATTTATGTTTTAGCCTAAAAGCGTCTCTGTAAAATTCAACTCAATTTGAGATAATCACTGTGTAAGGAAGGAAGAAGCATTTTCAGGACCATCTATGAATCTCTCAGGTTTCTTTCCTGTAACACCAGGTTCATTTTTTCCCCCTGTATCCTTTTCTCCCTATCCATATTTAACTAAATGATTAAAAAACATTCAGTGTTTTCAAAAAAATGCTGGTTACTGCAGCTACATGGCTTTTTAGCTATATATTGTGGGATAATATCCCCTCCAGTCTTCCTGCATTGTTACTAAGGATTTGTGTTGTCTGTTAGCTAGTCTTCATTCACTGGCTGACGCACAGATATAAATATTCATGTTTTAAGACACTAAACAAAAACCAATTCTGATATAAAAGGGAGAAAAATTCTAGTAAGCCTTGCAAAGGACACAGACATTGCCATGCATCTGAGAAGCAAAGAAACAGAACACTTGCTACTTCAAAGAAAAAGCAGATTCAGAGAAGAAAACACCCGTCTTTCAACCCTTCTGTCTGTAGTAAAGATACTCTCTCATTTATTACTTCACAGAAGAAGTAGCACCTGTATTTTATATTTTATAAATATAAAATGTTATATATAATATATACATAGATTTATATTTTATTTTATAGCCAAAACCACTCTCCTTCTAGAAGACTGCAGGTGTAAACCAAAATCAGTCTTGATATCAATCCCAAAATATGATTAAATTACACGCATTTTCTAGCTACTCAATTTACATACTGAGTATTTATAAAGCAATATTCCAAAATCACCTTGGAAATAACTGCCATTTACCTTTACAGTCAAATTCATCAGAGTTGTCACCACAGTCATTTACACCATCGCACACTTTATTACTTGAAATGCAGCGACGATTAGAACATGGCTTGAAACCCTTCCGACAGCCTCTATTTTCTGGGAAGTTAAGCACATATTTTCATTTAGACACTTTGTGTCTAGTACAAGCAGGCTTACATTAAAACCAAACAAACATTCAAGAAAAAAGAAAAATTGATTGATAAAGCATTTGAAGCTACAGGAAAACTGCACAAATTATTCGTTTATTGGCCAGCAAAAAAACTTGGACTGATAAGCAAATAAAGAATGATGAATGGAAGCATGGTGAGAAAGAATGAATGACCAAAAAAGTTGAAAAGGAAAGCCTAATTTCCCAGTTTGCACTATCTTGTGGTATAAAAAGCCCACGTGCCTTAAATGCATCTGTTTTGACACACTTTTTATGTGACAATGTTTGCACTTGGCATCAGTAATTCCATCACGTAGAATAAGTCACACACCAAATTTGCCCTGAACCAAAAGAGGAATAAATAGAGCGTAAAATAACAACAAATATTAGCAGAGAAGTTTCCAGATTTCTGAACCCAAATACTCCCAGCATTCTGCTCAAGAACCCTACTGAAGAATGTCCAAATTTTACAGATATTGACATGTTTGAAAATTCAGGGCTGATTTAGTAAAGCCCTGACCAGATTAGAAGTCATGTCACAATAATAAATAACGCTCACTTCATTAGTTAATCAAGAATAATGAGTCCAACATCCTGTACTTTATCAGATTGAGAGAGCAACACACTATATGACCTAGTCCATGGCAGATTCCCAGT
Organism: Oxyruncus cristatus; assembly: GCA_013399855.1. Classification (NCBI taxonomy): domain Eukaryota; kingdom Metazoa; phylum Chordata; class Aves; order Passeriformes; family Cotingidae; genus Oxyruncus; species Oxyruncus cristatus. The sequence goes on along the minus strand of VXAY01000767.1, from coordinate 413,949 downwards.
TCTTCCTGTTTTTTTCCCCAAGGCGTAGTAAAATATTTAGCATGGTTGATGTAAATGAGCCAAAAGGTACACTGTCACACCACAAACTAACATAATGTCCTTCATAAAGTTATGTGGCGAATCCATGGAGAGACAAATTGTTGGATGTTAGAATCACGGAATGTGTTGGGTTGGAAGGGACCTTGAAGGGACACCTTCCACTAGACCAGGTTGCTCCAAGCCCTGACCAACCTGGCCTTGGACACTTGCAGGGATGGGGCATCCATAAATTCTCTGGGCAAAAAAATCTTTCATTTATAAATCTATTTCTAAATTTATAATCTTGAATATATATATTTTTAAGTATTGTAGAATAAAGTATAAAATAGTTTTTGCAGCTCAGTAAACCTCAAGCAAACTACTGGCACATAAGACAGCTTCTCTGGAATGAGAAGAAAGTGTTTTGAAGATTCCTCACCAGCTACAACTTTCTTATTTGTTCCCAAATGACTGTTTCTCTATTCTTTCAACCTACTCTCCTCTCCTAACAAGGAAAAAGAAACTATGTGAAAACTTAATCTTTCTTCCATGAACTGTGAACAAAATAAATGACTAAAAATAATACTAGAGAAAAAAAGGATTACTCTATATAAAAATAGACCTTCCTGGGCTTTTTTGGAGGTGGTGTCAGGTTTTGTGTTTTGCCTTTGTTTGTCATGCGTTTTAAATTAATTCTTATCTCTAGGTATTATGCTTACATAAATACAAATAATGCCTACATAAATACAAATATATCAACACATACAATGCTTTGAAGTTGTCACTTGTAATTCGAGGGCCTTTTCCCCCGGTAACTAACACTGTTTTGCATATTGCAGATTCTTATTTCCTCATCTGATGTCTTATTTTTTTTCAGATTCAAAAAACCTAAACCTTCTAAGTTATCTACATGTAGATGATCTGATGAAACATCACTGTTAGCTTTACGTGACATGATCAAAGCAGTTATCACACAGAAGCCTGAAAGTTAATGAGACACAAATTGAAGATGAGACAAAAAAAAAATTATATATAAAAAAAAAAATAAATCAGTTAATTTTTTTCTGGGAAAAAAAAAAAGAAAAAAGAAAACTGTTCTGTTTACTATTAAAATGGCAGAGGTGGACTCCAGGAATTAAATGAGACATTTCCATAAAACTACAGAGGTGACAGGAGTAAAAATAAGAGGTGGGTTTGAAATGACATGAAATTGCTCATGTGGGAAGCAGAAGAGATCCCAAATTTGTGATATTGATATACAGAACAGAATAAAGGCCACGAGTTACAGGCACACAAGTAATAAGGAGGTTTAACTTCATGTGCAGGACACACAAATTCAGTAACATTACTCAGTGCTAAAGGAAAACTATTTGAACAGTAGTGTTTTAGACACTGCAGCAGGCAAACTCAGTTGGCACAAAAAAATCTGGAAATGATTCAGTTAGTGATTATTAAGGGGAAAAAATACATGTATGGATAGAAGCCTTTGGGGAAATTATGAAAGTTGACATCCCTGTGTCTAAATTGTTGCAGGATGTAGATAGATTGTTGTGTAGAATAACAACATTATAAACTTAAACAGAAAATTGTGGGGAAAGATATCTGTTACACAGCCAATTACAAGTATTTTATAACATGTCTATTTAGGTGTTTTCTATTCACAATCAGAAAAAATCTTATTAACTATTAAAAACTAAATCAAAATCACTAAATTAAATCTGAAAGTACTCAATTTTTCATCTTTAGAAAAGCAGCTAGCTGTGCTTTGCCTTATTTTTCTTTTACAGACAGAAATACGAGAACATCTGAGATGCTTTTTATTAAAGACAAGCCAGTTAATACATAAAGTTTGCAAGGAAAAATATCTTCAGAATTAAGTAATTCTGTCCTTATAATGTCAAGGATTTCTTAGGTGTGAGTTGGCATTTTCTTGGTGAGCAAGTGGTATGATTAAGTAGAAAAGTCACAGAAGAACCAATCTAAGAACACGTAACAAAAATAACAACATGAAAGATCTAGGAATACTTACCACAGTAGAAAAGTTTCTCATCAGACTTGTCCTTACACTGAGCAATGCCATCACAAGTCAGCTGATAATCAATGCATTCACCATTTCCACATTCAAACTCCGAGTAAATGTTGCAAGTAGAATTTTTAGCTGAAAATAAAACACATTAACAAGTAATTTTTAAAAGCTTTCACAATGAGTGAAAATGAGAAAAACGTCGGCTGCGTTTGAAATGTCTGCTACACGGTTTTTGAAAACCTCAGTGCAAAAAACCGACCAACCAACCAAAAAACCCACCATGGCATTAGAATTTAAAAGCTGCTACAGACAGAATCCGTGAAAGAAAAATACAGAGTCAAATATCCACGAAGGAACAAGTAGTGAAGAAACTTCAAGGCACAGATTCTGATGAGAACAACTTTGGAACTACTGTGCTCAGAGACCCTCTACTCACACACACCTCTCCACAACCCCCAGCTTGCATACAAGTATTTCTTAACAGATGTTTTAAAAACATCTCTTCAACACAGCCCATCCAAAAGCAAGAATTAAACATATACCATTGCCTAGCAGTTAATTTGAACTCTCAACTCTGTTTTGTGGCACTGTAATACACAGCTACCAGCATCAATGCACTACATCAAATGAGGAAGATACAGACAATTAAGAAAACCTCCTGTATCTACTTTACTTACTCCCTTTCATTCACCAAAACCCCCCAGTGATATACATCTATTTTTTTTTTTTTTGTGCTCTAAGCTTTTCATCTAGTGGATGTTTTATCTCTTATTTTAGAAGAGAACAAGATGAACATTTAAAAATTTTATTCCTGCTTTCTCTTGCATGGAGATTTTCTATTGGCTCAGCTAAGAAACTGAAAATTATCATGAAGTTGACACAGAACAATTTGTTCATGAACTTCATGATAGGTCATACATCTACTTCATGTGCATGGTTCTAAACAAAATATCCAAGCAGAGAGAAACAAGAAGTATCCAGAATAGCCCCAGAAGAACAATTATGTTTCCTTCCTTCCTCCACTATAATTACTTCAGCACAAATTCAGGAAGAACCAATGTTTGATATATTCAAAAGTCAAGCCAATATAAATTAAAATAATTTCTTGATTTGATTCAAACATGAAGAGAAATATAAAAGAAGAGATGAAAATATAGATTCTGGACAAGGTGAGATCTGATCTTAAATATGATTTATACATTCCTTTACATCTTAATAAAATTTATCACAGCAATTACTTTTCTCTCTTTTCCTCCCATGTTTTAGAATTGTAAGAACTTAGATCTAAGAAATTATAATTCATCTAGTTCAGCATCTTAGATGGCAATCTTTAGAAAAAGATGATGAAAAAAAATACGTGTAGTATAACCTGCCCTCAGTTAAAGTCTAACTGGACACCCTTTCAGAGATTGCTTCAAACTCCATCTTGCAGAAACAAAGCATTTTAATGCCTTTCAAAGTGTTTCTTTGATGAGAAGTGAGTAGTCAGGGTAGTCATTACCCATATAATCATCCAATTCCTCTTTTAATTTTACCGAAGCTTTCTCTCAAGGATCTTGACTGGCAGTAAGCTATATAGACTAATTTCACTGTGGAAGGACAGTTAATTCCTTATGTCAGCTGAAATTTCTAACTTTCAATTCTATTGAGTATCTGTTTCAACTGTGTTATGAAGAAAGAAAGTTTTGATCTCACAGCTAAACTGTAGTTTCTTATTTCCATCCTTCCTGGGCTGCTCAACCCCAACGTTTAATGTCTAAATCTTTCTTCTTTTTTTTTTTTCTTTTTCTTTTACTAATAGCTCAGACCAACATTTCCCACAAACATTCCGAAAACTAATTTAGAAGAGAGAATCTTGCACCGTGGTCTAGATGAAGATTAAAACATTGTTTCACCAAAGACCAATTTTTAGAGCTGCAATGCTGCTGGAAAATATAAATGCCATCTAATAATTTTATAACGCATTATCAGGTATATGAATTTATCTGCTGAACCTCTTTCACTTCCACTGCTGACCACAGCCTTGACCTTAAACAGCTGAGAAAAAGTGCCTCAATTAAGGTTCATCTTCAATAACTCATCTGATACAGACCTAGAGAGACTCAATGTATGCACATAGACACTTCTATTTATCTCAGCAGCAATTATGATAGAGATGTAATAATCCTAACTATGAAGAAGAAAGCAGTATCTCACCACCACAATAAGGATTTAAGGGGAGTATTAATGCTTTTTAGTCCTCAAAAAGCCTTATAAGACAAAATAGTTAAAAAAGCCAGATATGTGCTGAATTGCCAGATCAATTTTTACAGGTTACAGAAGAAATAAAATTAATGGCTTGAGCCAACTGTCTTATGATAGGCAACTGCATCACAGCATAGAAAAGCATCGTGTCAGCCAGTATTACTTACTCACACATCTGTTATCATCTATCAGAATTCTGTCCCCTCTACACGAGCAGTTCACTCGCCCGTCAGGCGTCAGAAGGCACAAATCATGACAACCTCCATTCATTTGTGCACAAGGAGATAACTCACCTGAAAAACAAATGATAAAAGAGGAATTCTGTTTTATTAAATTTGCTTCAAGGGCCAATGTCTTTGAGAGAGCAAAGATTACCATATCTCAGATTCACGAGCAACTGATTCAGGTTTTATCAGTCAGATGAAAATGTCAGCATGCCTCAGATGCTGGCATGCTAAAGATAAACGAACACAGCCACCTTGAAAATAATAATTTAAAAAAACCCACAACATTCAAAAGTGCCAAAATCTGACAGGAAAATATTTAACTGCACCCGTTGAGCACATTCACAACAGAAAATGGTCATTCAATAATATTTATTTGCTTGGAAAGAGGTTATATCCATCCTGAGTTAACAGCTACTACAACAACGAGAATTGATGAAACACCACAAAACGTTTTAACTCTGTTAAAACTAAATAAAATATCTGCAATGAATGATACTGGAATTCAGAAAACAGTGTTTCTTGCTTTGTAACTTACAACTGTTGGTATCATTGGCAACAGCAATAATGCCCATTGGCTGATGAGGGATATCAGAACGAAGAACTTTGGTGTCTCCTCCTGTGTATTTACTGGAACGCAGGATAGCTCTCCTCACCCCATCTGACCAGAAGATGTATTCATCATACACAGCCAGGCTGAGAAACGTGCCTGGTCCAGACTTCACAATTACCTAAAATATGTAAGTACGGAGGAGAAACGTGAGATGAATTGCTGCCACTGAATAAGAAGTTTTTAAAGTGCAAACTGGGACTCACTCACATCACTTGATCATTTTAGACAAAATACTTAATAGTTCTATACTTACAGCACCTGAAAAAATGGGATAACAGCACTTAAAATGTGTTAAAAGGATGCTGCAAGCGTCCAAATTTCAGAAAACCAGGCATCTGTTCCTTAATTAAAAAAATCACAGTTTATCCAAAGGTGCCTGTAAGATACCTACTCAACACAGTACCTGCCTAATAACTTGAGCAGAAAAGGTAAACAGAGGTTCTTTCAGCACAGCTGAAAGTCTAAAAATTCGGAGTTTTTATCAATCAGAGTGAGAAGTATGTTTCAGAACCAAAGAGCACTCACTATAAGATCACATCAGAAACTTGAACCCAAGACAGTAAATGTTTTGTTTTCCAATTAAAAAAAAGAAAAACTCACCATAGTAATAATCAGTTTAAAACCTAGACAGAAAACATGAATTGTCATTCACTACATAGTAAGGTTTGAAAGAAAACTGTAGAAATGCAATGAATTTGATCCCAGTCTAAATTACAGCTCCAGTAAGATATTTTCATATATGTTCTTTCTTTTCAAGTATCAGAATTCAAAAATTCACATGTACAGTTTCTGTTCTGAAGAATATGACACATTTTTAATCAGTTTTCTAGTTGAAAATCTAATTTTGGCTGAAAAGAATTATTTGGAAGGGGGTTAATACTTCTCCATTAGATAATGGAGATAAATAATACTCTTAACGTTTTTATCGAGTTGTATTCTTCCAGGTTTCTCTGGAAAAAATAGTAACTCATGTATATTCATAAAGTGGGATCAGTTCTGACCCAGGCTAGCAAAAAAAAGGTAATTCTGTGTCTATGTACTACTTATTGTAGGGAAATTGGGATAAAACCAGAAAAATAACATCTTTTAACAACGCAATAGAAATCACTCTTTTTTAAGCATCAATTCTCAACCCATATCTCTACTTAGACGACCATTGTTTTCCATCTGCTTTGTGTCCTTTACCCCCTTTCCCAAAGGGCCTTTATAAAAACAATGTGATTCCATGGAAATCTCCATGAACTCAGCACAGGTGATGAATTTGAGTTGTTCCTGCTGACTGCACACCTGCCAGGGGCTGGGGCACTGCTCTGCTCCTCAGCCTACCTGAAAATGGGTGCTTTTTTAAAAATGCTGTAATGAGAAAGAAGTAGTAATGGCCAATCCCATACTCGATAAGTAAATAAATAATTGCAGGGAGAGGAAGTCTTTCTCTTCAGGTAAAAAAAAATACACCTAATAAACAGGACATCCAAATTTAATTCTGTGAAATAAAAGCCCCCTTTTTGCTGCTACAGCTACTCCTTGGAGATTAAGAAGGTGCCCTAACTCTGCAGCAGTCAATGCCAGGAAATGCTCCAGGGCCATTTTGTTCACACCTATGCCAAAATCACTGCCCAGAGTATTACAACAATTTGCCAACATAGATATTTCCAGTCCAGTGCACAGGAGCATTCCTGGCCATGTTTGAACTCACTTATACAGACAGAATATCAAAATTACTTATATTAATCTGATAATTACAACAAATTCTACATTACTATGCACATCATATATTTCTGCATATTTTAAAGAAAGTTTGACCAGAAAATCCTTTTTCCAGGAAAGATTTTTCTCACTGATAAATATCCCAAGAGGACAGCTTTTCTCTAACCAACCTTTTTCCAAAATTAAAAGCATTAAAAGAATGATGGGAATGGCAAAAGATTTCTTCTATAATTGTGCACATTTACTGTAAGACACTTTTCATAATATGCTCTTTAAATCCTATGCTATTCATATTCAGACATTCCATGAAAAAAAATAAAAATCATGTGTTTCTAAAAGATCTGTATGAAACCTGGCCATGAATTTTGCAACCCCATATTTTTTCCTCCGTGAAAGTGTGAAACTTTCCCAGTTGGAAGGATTTTCAGGTCACAATCAGTGCTAAAGAAGATCAGCTTTCTGTGCTCAGTAGCACTGTCACAATTTATCTCAGTTCGTAATAACACAATGTAAATTCACTACAGACTGATCACTGCTGTTCAACCTTGGGAGAGTTGAGATCCAAATAAGGTGTCACAAAAACAAACATCCAAAACATTTGTTCACTAGTGCTCAGAGCCTTTCACCTCCTCCATTATGTCACAGCCCTATCCAAGGACAATGGTTTTATTCAAGCATTCAAAATAAAGAGTTCATGTTTCTATGAGGTTTTGGTCAACTTTATATCCCTTTTAAAATCCTAAATGTTCTAATTTATAGAATAACACTGAAAATTGTGACTTTTTTTTTTTTAAGTCTAAGTATAATTTCAAAAAATTAAGAAAACTTGAACAAGACCTTCCTACCATCCCTTCCATGTGAATCAGTGGAAGGCAGACACATTCAACTGTACATCACATTTTTTAATTCTAAATGATACCAGCATACAATTACAGCAGATACTTCAAGTTCTGAGTAACAGACGTGAAGTTTTCTCTGGTTCCTCTAAAGAGATGAGGAGACAGGAGGAGTGGGATGGATGAGGGGATTCAGAAGTTGGAGGACAATTTAATTTTGACTGTGATTCTTTATTTTTTAAGTTGTCCAGAGAGCTTTTGTTTTAACATATAGGTGCTCTAATCTGAGATACATGTGGCAGTTTCTCTAGAAAAACATGATTGAAAAAGGGGGGGAGTCAGCCAGGTAGACATGTCAGGTAGACAAGAATTTCGGCCAGAATACCGTAATTTGGATGATTTATATAAAACTATTATTAGATTGTCAGCAAGAACTAGATTCATAATGATTCTTCTCATGACTACACTCAAATTTTGAAGAAATACTGTTGTTTTTTTCAAAGAGGAGTCCATAAAGTTGATGCACCAGCTTGAAGTATGAGTTGCTTTTAAGGATTTTAACTCTAATGAATGGCTTATTGATAATATTTCTCTTTCAAAATGTTTAATAAATGGGCAGGACTATCTAAAAAAGCTTCTAAATGCTTTTTAAGAGCTCTTCACTTTTCAAAAGATACTCAAATCTCTTAGAGGTCTATAACAAAATAACAATTCCAGTATAGAAAATTGCATTTAAAAATGTTAAAATTTAATGACAATTTAAAGTCAATTATATTATAAAATCATTATACAAGAACAAAGTAATACCAGTAATTTAAAAATAAATAACATTTTAGATCAACATCAGGAAGCTCACTTTGACAGAATGGACTTTTACAGAACACTACATTAGTCAAAATTATCTAATGTATTTTATTGTTTCAAATTAGAGTCATAAACCAGTATCCCATATTTATTATTAAGCTATGAATACTGTTCTTAAAAGATTATAGAAAAGGAATCTATGAAAAAAAATTATGAGACTGTAATACAGGAAAATCAGTTGTACAGCCGGGGTAAAACATAAAATAATCTAATTAATAATTTTTATGTATTTGATTAAGACACCAAAAAAAGATACATTTAGATCAGACTCCTCATTTTGCTTGCTATTGATGTGATTGCTTCAATAAAAAGGAGAAATGCTATCTCTTGCTGGATAAACAAATCTATAAGCCTTGACCTGGATTATCCAAATTCTGACATAAAATCACTGTGATGTTATTAGGACAAAAACGTTGACCAGAAGTGGAAGTGGATGTTAAAGACAAAAAAAGAAAGAAATTTGGTACTGATGATTTCTGTTACCACAAATGAAATTAGAAGAATTTTTTAGTCTAGGTTTAGGTTGGGTTTTGTGGAGGAACAGTGCCAATCACTGCCACAACCTACTAAAAATAATCACGCTTTTTGTTGATTAGTTTGAATGAAGACCCTATTTTCACCATTGTCATGTCTTTAATGCATAGATTTTGGTTTCAATTATTTTATCTTTCAAATATGCCCGCTAAATAACTCCAATAGTAGTCACACAGCAAAAGATAACAAAAGAAATACTAGAATAGCCCATCTACCAAGAACAGGAAGATCCCCTTTCCGAAGAATTATCCAAGAACAATGTAACAAATTCAGAAGTGCTTCCTCTTCAGCAATTCATTTGTGTTCCTCCATGCTGGCAATGAGCATCTAAGGCACTGAAGACCGAGCTGCAGTGCTAAATTTGCAGTGTTCCAGCTGCTCCTTAATTTGCAGTTCAGCTGAACGACAGGTGAAGCAACTGCAACAGGCCTGTACTTTTCTGTTCCACTGGAATGGAAAGTACACAGCTCTGGAAATCACAACTGCGTTAACCACGTTCTTTGAAACTACACACATTATTGCCACAACACTTGTTTTCAACATCATAAATGACAAACTTCATCTAATATTACATTTACTTCAATCGCCTAGAATTTTTTGGGATCCTGAGGTATTATAAATAATCTTATTCTCCATAGCCTTAGAGATTAGTTTTATCTTTCCACTAATTCCTTATTTGAGTTAATTTCTACTGGGCTATCAACACTGGACATTCAAGATATTTCAGCAAACAGTCCCAAACTAAAAGTGCTGGATCTGTGTCAACCAGCTCTCTACTTCTCAGGGATTAGAGGATTTTATTGCCTTTGGCTAGGGAATAACTTTCATTAGGTTTGAGCTTAGCAATACTTTACAGAACTACTGAAAGAAAGCAACTCATCAATGTCAATGGAGTGAACTCCCTAAAAAAACAACTCACTAAGCAGGGGGTGGGTATTTCACTCCCTGTATTGGTTGGGGTTTCTTCAGATGAATGTTAAAGGGAAGTGTGGACTTTTGAAAAGCTGAGAAACAAATACTCTTTCAGTCATATTTGCAAGAGAAAGGGATCCAGAATAGAACATTCCTGCTACAACTACTGTATTTATATTACTGGACAGAGAACATTAAAACAATCCACTTCACTTCTAGTACCATTAATTGCCAAGAATATCTATACTAGTCCAGAAAGAGGAATTGATTAAAAAGCCAAGAACATAACTCTTACTCCCCTAACTAATATAATAGGTGGAAATAGGAAAGGCAAACCACAATGAACTTAAATGTCTAGCTTGTAAATTGTGCATGTGCTAACAACATCAATTTTTATTGGCATTTCTTGTTTCTCTGCTATTACTGTTTCTAATGCCATCTAAAAAAATCACAGGGAAGCAGTAGAAACTGAGTGATTTCTGTACAGAAAGGAGGCTTGATTTTTTTTTTTTTTCCAGGCAACCATCCAAGCTTAGTAAAATATCTGCCTTCTAGTTGACATGATTTTCCTTCAGGTTAGTTTTCACATCTCCTTGTTTATTAGTACACAGACATTACAGCAATGTGATTCTTGAACCTGGAACTGCATTCAGGACCTGAATCTTTTTGTAACTGCTCACGTTCAGATCGTGGTGAGAATCTTTTTCAAGACTTTTTAGCACATTCTGATTTTAATGGAGTTGGACATTTTACATTTGAAATTAGTGTTTTGCATGATTTCTCTTTGTTCTAGTTGCCTTGGCTGATCTCACTTTTATCCTGCCTTAGTGAGTTATTCAGTCACTTCTCAAGGTAACATTGATGTCATCATGAAGACCTTTCCAGAATTGACCAAAATTACTCCAGTTTCCCCAATACTATTTCTATCACAAAGAAATATAATGCATGAGGAGTAATTTTAGCTGTCAATTATAAACTCAAGCGTTTCAGAAATGCATAGGCAAATTCATAGCTTCCATTTCTGCATTTAGTAGTTCAAAGAACAGATCTGATAAAATGTTTCTGAACATAACAGAAACTGAACACCAAGTATGGAAATTGTTTAATTGCTTTAGTACAGAAATTCAACCCAATAAAAACATATATTCTAGAAACAGAAATTTACAGTTCCTGGTAGGTTGTAATTACATGAAGGTTATAATTACAAGAAACACCTCCAAACTGTTACTGATTCTAACAATCACACTTGTAGGCCCACAAAACTATAACTGAGACCAAAACATTCCAACATGGATGTTTGAAAACAACCAAACAGACATCCATTTACAGGAATTTATATATCTTTCTAGTTTTTCACGTGTAAAATGTTAGAGAACACTGAACAGTGAAGAATAAAAGGAAAAAAAATCAAAGTAGTTCACAATTTATGGGAAAAATAAGTCTAAAACATGAAATCAGCTTTATTTGCTGTTGGCTCAGTCTCTGTGTTCATGAACAAAATGTTATAATTAAAGCACTAAGCAGCTAAAAACAGCTGTGGCCACAATATTAAATCCAACTGAGGGCAGGAGCAAAAATGGAAGAAAAATGGGGAGTGATTGTGAAAAAAAAAAAATAATTGACACTTTTGCTTTTTAAGCAGGAAGATCTGACAGAGCAGAATGAGAAATGTTTGAAAAAAAAACCATAATAACCTTTATTTCTTTTAAGCAATGAAAGGAAAAAAAAAGTAACAAAGAAATTTCCAAACTTGAAAGAGTATTCCAGCAACCAATACTAGTTTTTTAATACTAGTATTAACATATCAGTTCAACACAAAAATCAATAAACTCTTACAATCCACTTAAAAGAGTCAATTCAATACTGCCAAATGATTTTCTACTCATTCATTGTACTGGATTATTGCGGTGAGTGGAATGAAGAGAGAAGCTGCTGTCTGGAAGAAAATTCATTACATTACCATTAGCCTTTCATGTTCTACTATCCAATTTCTACCTTTGTTAACCTAACTGAAACTGGAGAGCAATGAAGCAGAGACAGTGAGGACAAGGGAAATCTGTTTGAGCTATTTTTGACAGCTGGTTGATGGCAGGACCACGCCGAAACACCCCGAAGAAGCTCAGATCACCCGAACAGTGGAATGATCATTACTTGTATCCTCCTAATGTCACAGACACCAGAGATCTTGTCAGGCTGGACAGCATGTGAAAGAAGTAAAGCAGCTGCCCTGGAAATATTATTTCCCGAAATCAATAGTGCAATTACCAGGTTGGATTCTGGCATTACCTCTATCAGTAAGAATTCATCTAAAGGGTGATCAGCAACTCCGCTGAAGCGCTGATGGCGAGGCAAGTACCAGCAGCCTGCTGGGCTTTTTTCTGGTGTGACAACCCTCATTTAACTAATGCAGGAAAAGTGAGTACTCAGATCAGTGTTTCTGACACCAGAACTAGCTGATCCTCTCCAGACAAGTACCAGTGCAGGACAATTAACAGTAGCATATCCTTGTATATGTAACACAACAGACCTCCCAAAAAGCCTTCAGAAGATCACAATGGACTCAGCTTACTGCTGTCAGGAGCTTTCTTGTTTGTGTAATTGGGAAGAGGAGTTAAAATGACAGAAAGCCAAACCAAAAGGCCATATAGTAGGAAATGTTCACTGGCTGAGAAAACTGAATTACTAGTTTGTCTTGCTGATGCAAATTGAAAGCCAGAGGCCTCATAAAAAAGTGGATTTTAGTAATGGTTTCTGCAACTGAGTCGCATCATGTCCCATCTCATGTTTGTGATGCCTATTTTGTTATACCCTGTGCAAAGATGAAGTTAAACTGCTTAAATATCTACTAATTACCTTGTACTTAACTGACAGCAAATTCAAAACCTTAAGTAAAACAGCATCAGCAAAGTAAAACTAAAAACGACTGCAAAACGAAAAAAAGACCCAGCACTCCAAGACAGAGTTATATATCAAAAAGTGGAATTACAGCCAAAATAAATAGGAAAAAATAATCCTAACTGAAAAAAAACATAAGAAAATAAATTAGTAATTCATCTCAAACTGGAAGAGAAAGAAGAGAATATCCAATCTAGGAAGAGTTATTTTCAGAGAAAATTATTGAAGTAAGCATAGAAGATGAAATTACTTTAAAAATTACTTACTATTTGTGATATAAATATGATATTTCTCTCTTTTCCCTAATAAATGTGACAAAAATAGTAGTGAAGTAGACAAATAACTTCATACATAGAGATGACAATGTACTTAAGCAAAGCAAATCCCCAGAACAAAATGTATATAACCATTTCTGTACTTCCTTAAGCTCCAGGAACTTAAGAATAAGTGTCTGAATTAGAAATAAGCCTGTAGGCACACACAAAGAGCATTAGCACAACTTCCTACTTGTGAAAGAAATAAAAGTGGCTTGTGTCTTCTAAATACACATTTTTTACTGACCAACGAACCTTACTTCAAGACAGTTTGTCACTTACAATTATAATAATGTGGGTTAATACGTGTGATGGAGGAACATCCAAAAAATCCTCTAATTTACTGTCAAATTGGTAACAAAATAGAAACAAAGCACAGGAAGTCAAGAGAAGGATAATGTAATAATATATTAGAACTTTCAAATTGCGATCCAAGTCCTACAAAGGAAATAGCTGAGAAAGCTAACAAGTATCAAGAGAAAATGGGTAATTTTCCGCTCCCTATATTTATCCCCATATGCACTCCCCATATCTATATTTTAAGATGGTTACAAGTCCCTCAAGACAACATTTGAAAAATACTTTTATGTGGTAAACAGAAAACTGAGGTACTTTCCAAATACATAATTATTCAAAAAGGTCAGGAATAAGAAAAAGAAGAGTGGATACATTTGAGGAGAACTGCTGAATGGAAGCGGAATTTAAGAAAAACATCCTGTTTTTATCTCCCAAATGACAAAGCAGAACAAAATTCCAAAGAAAAACCCCAAACAGCCTTCTGTCTGTTAACTGAGGAAGTTAATCAATTTTCACAGTAAACATAGTCAGAGACTGTAAACTTTAGAATCTTCCTAGCTTTGGTTTGTCCAGTTACTGATACATTTACTGCTTCTGAAAACATTAGTCAGCTGTGGTTAATTTACACAAATGAAAACAATAGGAAAAAGGAAAATTATGCACAACTACGTGCTGTTACAAGCTTGGTTCTCTTATTTTGTTCTGAAAAGAAAATTTTGCCTAAACAAAGTGTGTGGAACTTCTGAATTCCAGAAAAACATGAAAGTTTCATTTAGGATGCAAAAATATTTCTTAAGCTTTTATACTGCATACAAAGGACTTTTTAAAAGTTAGTAGATACCAAGGTGAGATGATGTATGCTAACTTTTATGGCTGGGAATGGAATACAAGCCCGAACGTGCCCTTCATTGATTTTTATCCTGAACCTTGGGAGGTACAAAATCCCTGGAAGGAAGATTTCATGAAATACGAGAAGTGTAGTATTAAACACGCGACAAAACCTCAAGCGCAGACCAACTTCCTTCAGCATATTCCTGGTAAAAGGTCTGCTTGAGCTGAAAACTAATAGAGCACTGAAGGACCAAAGATATTATGATGAAAGAGTAAAGGAAATATCTGAAAATGTACAGTTAGAAAAGAGAAGAAATTTGTCCAGTAACACTCAAGCGTTACAGAAAAGAAATTCTGAGCAAACAGAGCATTATTTGTAGTTCAGTAAAGTTTTAGGTCTATACAACTAATACTGGGAGAAGCTTAGGCAACTAATGATCTTTCTGTAACGTTTTCACTTTAAAGATGCAAAAAACCGTGAACAAACAGATCTACGACGAGTATATTCGGGATTTTTATTTTACTTACATATCTTTGCGATCCGTCATATTCGCACCTCTCAATTTTTCCCAAGCTGCCATCTGAAAAGTAAAGTTTCTCCGCCCTGTGATCGATGGTCAGTCCATTTGGTGTCAGAATATCTGTGCTAATGATAACCTGGGCATTTTTGCCTGAGAGGGTAGATCTCATGATGCTTGGGAGCTGCTCATTCCAGTTAGTCCAAAACATTAAGCTGTATTAAAATCAAAATAACAAATAAAACCATAAGATACATTTTATAATTCAGTTCTCTATGAAATGAGCAACAGAAAAAAAATGTTTTCGCAAACAATTTTCAATGTCATCTAGGAGTAATTGTGATAATCAGTGGTGAATAAGAAAATCTAATAGCCAATATCCTATAAATTATAGCAGTTTCCTAGTTCATTAATTTGTATACAAGCACAGAAGTTTTTTTCTCTTACAAATCTGTTCAATTCTGATCATGCCTGTATACTAATAAACCATTACAGGAAGATATAAGCTGTGGAATGACATGAACTTAATTCCACTAATATAGTAATTTCTAACAGAGAAATTAACCTGTAGCTTTTCCCACATTAGAACTGTGACACAGAGCAAAGGACTGGGATGCAGAAGGTCGATTGTGGGAAGAAAGTCATCTTAATATGCTCTACAGGAGGCTCATTCAGCCCCTTGTTACAGTTAACAGTGGGGACAAATGTTATGGAATGAGCTGCGGATGTAATTCACAGACTGATCAGAACTTGCCCATCCTCTTATTACAATCTCCACGAGTATTCAGGTGGTTTATTTATGATACCTGGGTAAACTTATTTTACAATACAGCATAAACTCTTAATTTGCACAAACAGGACATGAAGTCACACGTGGAAATAACCTTGACTACTCATGCAACATCGTACATTCAGCTACCAATTTAAAAATGGGATTTAATAAGGAATTAATGGAGCCCAGCCTTCCCAAAGGGAAGACAGTTACAAGAAGCAGAAAAAGCAGGTTGCCTTTTTTCCAGAATTAACAGAGAGGATTAAAGGACCTCAATTTTTTAAGACATTTATTAACAGGAGCAGAAATATAAACTCTCCCACTATTTTACCAAGAAACGCAGCCTTTATGAGAGTGGCCAGAAGGGAACTAAAACTTATTTGCAGGATGTTGTCCTTAAGTACTGTAAATGTTCATCTCTTGTTATTACTTTTATACTACACTGGTTTCTGTGACAAACATGTGGGCCTGTAATTTGCACACAAGAAACTCAGATTCCTTTCCGTAAATACCTAAATTACTTTTTTTTTTAATTTAAACAATAAGAGTAACATGTCTGATGAAATCACTGAAACAACCACTCATTACTTTGCATCTAGCTCACGTTTAAGAAAAGCAGCTCGAATTTTTTAACATTCCGTGAAAATATAATGGTCATTTGAAACATGAAAATGTATAAATTGTTGCACCCTAATTCTTAAATTGCTTTATAAAATACATTAACAATTGTCTCCTAAACGAAGAAACCTACTTAACCTTCGTAGGTGTTAGTATTTCACAGCGTTAGCTGACTGTGAAATAGAGAAGTGCTGCTTGGCACCGGGGCCAAAATTAACACCTGGTGAGAAAGATGTAATACATACTTTTGGCACTCATCCAGAGCCAACACGTGCGGATGATCATCCTCTGACATGGTTATTACGGCTTCCCGGTTGAAAGCCCCTCGACGCCTCTGGTCAACGGTGTGTCTGGTGATGGAGGAGGTGGTGGAACTGGTCCAGTACAGGGTGTCCCAAGCTCTGTGATAAGCCAGCCCCTCCACTGACCCAACATCTGGAAGAAGAGGGTTACAGACAGAGCAAGTAAAACACCTGCTAAGATGATGTTTGTTTTCATTTTTCTTCTCTGGAGTTGGTCCTTCAGACTCGCAGAGTTCAGCTGTTTCAGCCTGAGTCTGTCAATTCTTTTATCATTACTGCTGATTTTTTTGTTTTATTGGAATCAAAATCTCATACTTTTTTTCACAAATTTAAATAATAATAATAAAAAAAACCCCCTAAAGAGCAAGACCACTGTTAGCAATGCCGTACTATACTGACCCATTCTAACAATCATTAAATTAACATTTTTAGTTCAGTGTCCCCAGATCATATATTAGAAATAATAAGCATTTATTCAAGACAGCAGTAATTTAGTCACATCTTCAATTATCATTTAAACCAAGCCTTGGGATGTTTTCACTAGTTATTTTTTATTATTTGGCACGATCTTTCAATATATTTGCTGACACTGATACACATTACATTAATAGGGATCTAAGTGTCCCGTTGGTATTAACTGTGTGAGCTTTTGTTAAACACCTGAAAAATACTGAAGAAATACCAACTCTGAAGGTCTCAACATCAATATATAATTTTAATAAGCCACAACACCACACTCCTTCATTCAACACAAAAAACCTGTGAGCTAGAAAGAAAATATTAATAAGAAACTAGACCATATATTTAATGTCCAGAAAAGATAAATTCTACTTGGTCCCAATATATAAAAAAGACAGATTGTGAGGAATAGGAGTAATTATTTCCTACCATTATCTTATAATTACTACAGAAATGTATGTTGATAACTTCACTTACTACCTTGTTAGAAACAAATATTTTTAGACCAGAAGGCTCATGCAGCTTATTAATGAGCTACAGAAGGCAAAAATCTAGAAATATAATTAGGATTACATTATACCGGTTATTACAATTTCCATTCAGCTTGCTGAAAGATGGAATTTTTACCATGTAATTCATACAGGCAGAACAGAAAGTCCCAAAATAAGTTTTATCACACTGAAAGAGCAAACACTAATTCAAAACTTTGAGGCAAATAACTCAAAACTATGAGGCAAATAACTATGTATTGGGTTTTTGTATTTCTCTTTCTAAAGCACTTGGACATAGTCTGACTACATTTTGTGACATATCTGGGGAGACATCTCAGTGACTTGTCTTAAAGAAGAAACAACAGAAGACATAAATGAGATGACATTCCTTAGAGGGAGGTGAATATGTGTAAAAATACTTTATCTACTTATGAAATAGAATTTAGGAAAAAGAAAAGATATCTTCAGCTCACTTACAAGTAATTCAAAATTAGACAGAGTTTACTTGGCATTGAAATCAACTTGAAAATTACAAAAACCTCTTCTAAGCATTACAAAAATGACCCTGTTGTTATTAATTCTGGTTTTCAAAAAGATGAGTGGGTTACATGCATTCTTTATCCACCTTATTTATTTTTAATTTTAAGCATTAAAAACATATTGAAATATAGTGAAGGTTTTAGAAATCAAAAACTGAAATAAAAAATTCAATTCTTTCAGATGTCAGAAGATCACAGAGATGTGCTAACACCTACTGAAGTATTTTAAAGCCAACTGGAACATGTCTGAATGCATTAACTGTGGTATAGGCAGGTTCTGGAGGGGTTTGTCCCTACTATGAACTGAGAAACTCAGTTGCTTGTTTCTTGGGTCTTCCACCCCTGAGCACCCACACCATGTGCAGGTATTTTTCCCAGGGCAACCCTCCTGAATGAAACAACTAATTCCTTCCGAGATGTAACCCACTCACTCTTCCAGCAAAAGTTTGTTACTTTTCTGAGAAACAAAACCAGAAAATTAAAAGCCAAAAACCAAAACCAAGTCTCTTTGGGGAGTGCAAACAAGACCACATTAGGTTTTGTTCCTTTTGCCTACAGAGACCTCCCAACCCCTGCATCTCCACACCTCAAACACAGCTTAATTTGCCCAAACCAAGTTTTGTAAAAATACCTTTGACATCACAGCATCAAAAATATCAACCTTAGGACCAACAACCAACACAGACACGCAATTGTTGGCAGTGTGAGTCAGAAGAAATCCTAAAAGTAATGATAATTTCTCAGAGCCAGAGGAACACAACACAGGATTCAAAGGACACTTGAACTGCCCAGTTATCCCAGAGGTACAGGGCCATGCACACGTGAACCACTCTGCTCCCTGATCTGGGAACAGGGATCACTCCCAGGGGCAGAACTCTGTACCATCCAGGTATGGGTTCTGATCAACTTCTTGGTCACTTCCTGCAAATCTTCCACTAACTGAAATTAAAAGAAGCTTAGTAAGTCTGATAACTATTAAAATAAAAGGTCAGAAATACAGTTTTAATTTAATCTACTAATTTCCATTAAAATTGTATGCTGAACCCAAATTTGCAACTACATAAAATTCTCTAAACTAAAAGCAATGCCCTTAGATATCAACTATCTAACTGTGTGGAATCCCAAGTTGGTCTCAATAGTCCTCATGGGTCCCTTCCAACTTGTATTTTCTGCAATTCTATTAAAAAATGATAAAGGTATTGACATTTTCTGACCAGTTCTTGACTTTATTTGTAATGAACAGAACATGAGAGCATTTAAGGCTCTTCATTTGTAAGATAACTATCAGAAAAGAAAAAAAAAAAAAAAAGAAAATTCCCTCGTGTAAGCTCTTGAATTTCTAACAACTTTAGCTTTGTTTCTTGTCAAAATCTGTCAAGAAATTTGAGAGCAAACTGATTACATAACATTGCTACAGTAGAGTTTTAGGCTGACAAAAGATAATGATGTTGTTCCTGCCACAGCTAGATGTGATGAATTAAAACACAATTAGAACAATGAAAGTGCCCTTCAATACCAGATGTGTTGGTTTACTTCAATTTCTATACTAAAAAGAACTCAGTTTTTCCACAGGTCTTAGAAAGTACAGCTTCACATTCTGACACTGGACCAACACATCATTCTGCAATTCCATGTTAAGGTCTGTAAATCGTGACAGAAGAATGTTTGATTCCATGTTGTTATTTATAAAATGGTAATAACTAAATTCTTAGAAAAGAGATACATGGAAGGTTCTGGCAAACTTAGAGATGAACAAACAATTAGCATACAGATGAAAAATGTTTTAAGAAAATAACTAAAGTATGCAGTTTTACAAAAAAACTTTGCCATATATACATATGTTCTCAGTGGAGCAGAACTAAAACAAAACAATCAATAAAGCACTTTATTTCAAAGAGAACAACTTTAAAAGAAAGTAAAGAAGCTAATATTCAAAGACTCAAGAAATCCACATCTTTATAGGAACACCAATGATCAATACTTTGACTGAAAAGAAAAAAAACAACTCAACACCTTGAAAGAGCCTGACAACAGAATCAGGCTGTGAAAACTGCCTCTAATCAAATATCCAATATCCAATTAAGGATTAAAAAAGCCTTTACTCAGAGTGTGGTGAGGTACTGGCCCAGAGAAGCTGTGGCTGCCCCATCCCTGGAAGTGTTCAAGGCCAGGTTGGATGGGGCTTGGAGCAACCTGGGCTACTGGAAGGTGTCCCTGCCCATGCCAGGGGGTTGGAACAGCATAAGAAGTCATCACTGATAATATAATTTTTTGTTAGTTTATATGTTTCTAGATTAAAACAATTTTTCTTTTTGTTTTAGAGGTTACTGATGAGCCCCCAAATTCCTATAAATCTTTTTAACAATGATAAAATAGGGACCAGCTGAGGACAGAAGTGATCCTACAAATGGTCCTCTAGACACTTTGAGGTCATTCATTAAAACTAAAACCTTTTAGCAGCTTCATATTTTTAAAGACAGAATAGTAGAGAAGATTCCAAAGCAACTACATTTCAGTATTATATCTATGCAAACCAGTAATGATATTATTTTCTATTTACTTATGTAAGTAGTTCCTTAAAGCATACTCTAAAGCACTTTTTTTTTTAAAGTTATTTATTTTTAGATATTCAGATAGTTTAAAATATATCAGAAATATGGACTCATCCTCTCTGGTGCTAAGATTGGAGGATTTACTTCCAAAACCTACAACAGGATGAAAATTAGCAATTTATTTACTCTCAGCTTCATATTTTTGCAGGATCATACAATATTCTGAATTGGTAAAGCATAAAGGAACTGGAAATGAAAACAAACGCATTTGTTTCACTGACATATTGAATTAAAACACTGATGGCATTAGATGCCTACAGCACTGATTAGATTTATTCTAGCCATGAAGCAACAGTTTATGATTTTCACATGAATAGCACACTTAAATGAAAGGAACATTAATACAATATGATATTAATATACAAATACTCACATTATTCACCTGCCACTGATGTTCTGAATTAAATCAGTAATGGGGTGTGTAACTGATTAAATATCTACACAAGAGAATGCAACAGCTTATGATTTACAAAGGCAATGGTAGAGTGATCACATCATTACGTTGCCAAATGCTATCTATCACTTTTACTGAACTTAACGAAGATAGATTGCATCCCACAGATGAGAAGCAGCCTATAAATATTGTCATGCTGATCTTCATCTGACTTTCCCAGGGAACAGACAGGCAACAAATCAATAACTGAAGAACTCAGAATAAGCTCCCTTATCATTGCAACCAGGAAATAAAAATACTAAAGGACATGAAGTTTAAATTATCCAACAGTTGTTGCCACTGGTTTTTGGTAATATATATATCAGTTCTCCGTTTCCTAGATTTTTATCTCTTATCTTATACTTTTAAAATTATCTAGGAAGTTTACAGTAAAAACTTTTCCAGTTGTACCACTTCAATTACCTTTTTCTTTTCATTTCATATTTTACCAACTCCTTTTCCTTAGCAATGTTGTAAAGCAAGAACAACTGTCAACATCATCATTGTTTTTAATACTCAAAAGCCATCAAAGTAATGAAATTGAGCATAAACAGCACTTTGATATCAGGACTTTGGAGAAGGCTTTCATGTTCAGCACTGAAACACCTGCTTGATCTTTATTCATTGTGTGACTTGGCTTTGCAAATTTACCTTTCAGGATTCAGCCTGGCGATTGTTACACCAGACTGGTCACAGGAGGGGACCCTGCTTTCTGTCAGTCTCTTTGTGTAAGATTATGGGGGTGGGTTACAGGTGGCCACCGTTTGATCTGGGGTGACAGAAATATCTCACGAGCAATGAAGCACCCGAAGAGAAGGGTTTAGATTCACATTTCTCACTGACTGCACAATTAGAATGTTAAATAATTCTTTACCTTCTAGATTGTCTTCAAGTATCAGAAAGCAGGAAGCCTTTTGCTAAACAAAAATTCTATGACATTAATAACTTTATTATAAACTGTAATAACCAATTGTGTCCTTAATCTATTTACCCTAAGAGTATAGTTTTCTTTCAAAGCGGATATAAAGTTTGCTAAAATTACACCATAAATCAACCAACACTTCTACCATTTTTCCATATTTTCAAAACCTAAACCCATGCTACCTATTCCACATTAAAGATAATTAAATGGATTAAGACAGTATAAACAAAGGCTTTGGGTTCTTCAAAGCAACAACTACCCTAAGTTCAAGGCACTACAAACACCTCTGTGGATGTAACATTATTCCTTCAAACTTACTGAGGCAATACAAGTTAACAAGTGTTATAATATCATAACTTTAATTATATTGAAGTATCCATGTGAAAGAGTCTTTAAAAGCAGAAAGACTTCCAGACTGGAAAGCAAACTGATAGAGATGGAAGTGTTTTATTAGGTTATTTAAAAATCTCAACAATTGTCATAGAAGAAATGTTTTGCTAATTACAAGAGCCCATATTATCTTTTCGTGCATTACCTCTGGACTCTAAACCACCCTATTATTCACCCTTAGCACATTTAAATCAATGCTATTAGACTAACAAACCTTCCAATAAATATGTCTAATCACACATTTTTTATTGCTACTGTTGAAGTAAAACCAAACACTAGAGAGATACTTGAGGTATTAATGGCAGAATAGCCTAATAACCTAATATTTTCTGGATCATGTTACTCTTTAGAATAAAACAAAGAAATTCAAGAGATATTCCCCTGTGTAACTTTTTCCTGAAAGCTCACCAAACAGTTTTACATTTAAGGCAACTAAGTCAGAGTTGCTAAGATAAAAATTTAGTAAACATTTGCATCAATAAAAAGCTAAGGGAAATGTTTACAGTTGAATCAGCCACAAACAGTATTAATTCCTCATGAATAATCTCCAGTTCAATAGGCAGAAACACCTTTCCTCAATACTGAGGTTGGGAACGCTCAAGACATACCATACTATAAATCAGTGTAAGTCAGCTCCTGCCGTAAATACATTTAGAGTTTCACACCAGGAACACCTAAACAAGGCATGAAATGGGCAGGAGTACATCATTCTAGAATAACAAATGCTTAATATAAAATTAGATGACTTTATCCACCAACTCATAGATTTTACCCACTAATTATTGCCTAGTGGAAGGTGTCCCTGCCCATGGCAGGAGCTTGGAACGAGAAGATTTTTAAGGTCCCTTCCAACACAAAATATTCTGTGATTCTCCAATAAGCAGCCACATACAGAAACAAAAGACAGTGTTAAACCAGACAACTTGTTTTCCATGTTGGAACAATAACTATTACATTTTAGAATCTAAATATCCTAGACTTAATAACAGCCTCTCACTTTCCGTCCTTTAAAAAGTGAAAATCACTGGACCTATATACAGCTATAATGAATATACAAATACACATACCATACACATATACCATATACAGCTATAATGATTCCATTTATGACATGAAAAGCAACAATATTCAAGTATTTATTTTTAACAGAGTAAAAAATCCTTTCCTGGAGAAGAAAGCTCCAAAACTAAAGGGATCTCACACAATGCACCAAAAGTAACGCTCTGTTAGAGAAATGGGAACATAAATGCCTTTTTGACAGTTAAATTGGACCCATTTAGTTAGGGAGAATAGCAGCACACATCCGAACACCTTTAAAAGATTCAGACTGCAAAAAGCCTTACAATCCATCACAGGATCTGACACTTTATGTTAGCAGTGAAAAGATTTTTGCGTTCCACAGACACGAGTGCCTCAGGTTCAAAACAGGAGCATTTCCTCACATAACACTTCCTTTTGTGCTGTGAGAGACATTGCGCTGGCAAAATGTCTCAGTGCCTTTGTTTACACAGTTAGGAGAAAAAGCAGCTCATTGAGTGTATCTCATCTTAATACTTTCTCCTGTTTCTCATTTGTTTTTTTGGTTTGGTTTTTTTTTTGTCTTGCCTCCACCTTTTTTCTTTGGTTTTAACTTCATCGGTCTTCTGTCTACTGCTGTACCACTGTATTAAAGCTATTTGAATATTGCACTGTTTTTCTACAGATAAACTGAAGGAGGCTTTGGTTAACTCATGTATTGCTTCAAACTTCTACCTATGACAAGTAATAATTTAAAAAAAAAAAAAAAACAAACTATTAGCTTAGACACTGAAACTTAGCTGTTTTAAAAAGGCTTCTTTGTATAAACATAAGCTCTGAAACACCTTAGGTCAGCCAAAACAATATTTGTGGGAAATCACAGGCAAGAACAAGGTAAAATTTTAAAAACTGGCAATAAAAAAAGATTAACCTGATAAAGTCGCTGAGAAAAATCAAGAAAAAAACAAGGCCCTGCTGAGTGACCAAATGAAATGTTGCTCATTTCACCAGCAGAGTTCAGAGCTAAGAAAAAAATACCCCTCCAAAAACCTAATGATGCAGAAACCTCAAAGGTGGCATGACATGGCATAGTGTGCACATGCTGGGCTGGGTTTTTGTTGTTACTGTTTCTTGCTGCTGAAGACAGAACCCTATCAGGTACAGGATTCTTGGTGAGGTTGGAATCTGTTTCTAGTGAACCAGAACAAGTTAGATAAAGTTGTTTATATGCTGTAAATCTACTTTCCATGAGCCTAAAACGTGTTAGCTAATGGTTGTTTATGAGTTGCAAATCTGTTCAGTGAGGTGAAAATTTGTCAGATAATGGGTTGTTTATGAATTCTAAATCAATATTCAGTGAGTCAGAACTATGTTAGATAATGGCTCGCGTATGGGTTGTAAATCTGTTTTCAGTGAACTGGAAACATGTTAGATAATGGGTTGTTTCTGGGTAGTAAATCTGTTCTCAGTGAGCTAAAAACATGTTAGATAATGGGTTGCTCGTGAGCTGTAAATCTGGTTTTAGTGAACTAGAGGCCTGTTTAACAAAGAGCTCTATATGTCTTAAGTGTTTTTAGCGTGCAGGAAAGTTCACTAATCTATTAGATTTGAGCAGCATGTCTGATTTCGGGGAGGTAGGAATCCATCAGGTAAGAGATTCTTTATGAGCAGATTTACATTCAGTGAAGTAAAAATCTGGGACACCAGTATCTTGCATACAACATACCCTAATTTCTCTATTAAAGTTAAATACAGAATAAAGGTTTGTGTGATTTGTAGACTTGAACTTAATGAGGTAGATTTTAATATATATATATATAATGTTGTAGAACTGATAAAACAACATTAGATATTTCCATTGTGGCTTTGAAACTCTCCCCAGTAAAGTAAAACTTGCTACAGATGTGTACTAATAATTCTGGAAGAAAAAGATAGCAAAATTAAGGTAACAGATGTTTTTTTTTTTAATCCTGAAATGAAACATTACTACTAAAATTGTGCAGCTGGATTCCACTTAATAAATTCTATGTGATCACAGATTCTTAATGTAGAAATCAGAAAATTTTAGGATTTTCTGTCTTCCAGTGAATGGAATTTCTGGTGTCAACCAATCCTACCACTGCTCTTTCCTTTATAGGTGTGGTTGGTTAAATACCTCCACTATATGAAGTAGCCCCACAAACTGTCTCCTGTTTACAGTGAGAGAAAAATCACATGCAGACTGTGGAATGGAGAGCTACGTAATACAAAAATACCAGCTGAAAATGAATGACTCAACATAAACCAAAGGGGTTTAAAACACATGAAGAAGAGCAATAAACTAACATATACTGGGATGTTATAACCCTTCTCATTTACAAAGAAGTATTTCTACAGAATAACACAGAAGTGTTTCTACAAAATGCCATAGTTCACATATACATCGCAAGCAGGTACAGTAAATTTCTTTGCAAGGATACAAAATTTCATCTGACATTCAATTATTCAGAGCGCTGACTGTGCTAATGAAAAATGAAATCGGGCATATTAAGTTACAAGTAGAAGCACTGCCTAACAATTTCTTAAAACTATAATTCTCAACTATGCTTTATGGAATGTCTTTAGCTCTTGTAGAACAACCTATTATAAAGTAATGAGGAACACTTTATTGTTCTTTTAAAACCCAATTTCTATCTGCATTGCTGCTTCACCAGTATTTATTTCTCCTCTTTGTTTTAAATGCTGAAAATTCCAGTGGCTTTTCACGCAATACTTTTAATGTCTTCCTATAACACCAGAGTTAAAATAGCGCTTGTGTGTCACCACTGCACATTTCTGTGAACTGTCTTGTGTCTCTCATACAGCCAACCTCAACTCCGAATGCCAAGGTTTAATGCTTTCCTGGGAGTGATGACAACATCCTGGCAACGTTGCTGAGTTTATCTTTACCATATTTTAATGCAGCTGCCAATGATTCCTCTAAAATATGCACACGTGAGAACTCAAAGGAAAAAAAAATATATTCTATATTCTATCATGTAGAATCTCAGAATGATTTGGTTCGGAAGAGACCTTAAAGATCATCTCGTTCCACCCCCTGCCATGGGCAGGGACACCTTCCACTAGCCCAGGTTGCTCCAAGCCCTGTCTGGTCTGACCTTGGACACTTCCAGGGATGGAGCAGCCACAGTTTCTCTGGGCAACATGTGCCAGGGCATCACCACCCTCAACAGGGAAGAATTTCTTCCTTACACTTCATCTAAATCTACTCTCTTTCAGTTTTAATATATTTTAAAAGTGCTTTTCCATTCATTAGTGCCATCAGTTTTCATAACCACAAATGGCTTCCCAGAACCACTGTGAAGAGGTAATAATGCAACAATTATGCAGTATGAGTTGCAAAATAATACTTCTGTCAGTTTGAAGCTGTTTAAGTTTTTTCTTTACTGGAAGAATTCCCATTAACATGCAACAGCAAAAGCTGATGCACCAAATGTGCTTCCATTTTTCCTCACACTTTCTTTGGTCCTGTTATTAAACTGACCCAAACAAATAGATAAATGCAGAAATGCCATAGGCAACACAAAATAAAGCAGCAGAAATTCATATGAGGAGCAAAAACTATACAGCTCTTCAGACATTTTGGAAAACAATTACTGAAATAAATTTCTGCCTTCAAAAAGTACTGAAAAAGGACAAGTAACAGAAGAAACAAAGTAAGTATCTACACCTGATAACTGACTAGAGAGGAATGCGGTTTATTGCATACCTTAGAAAAATTGGGTTGCAATAGAAATGAAAGACCATAGAAGTTTTTACAATTCACATTTTTGTTGTAAATATTTATGGATGTTTAGCATTTAAGGATATATTTCTTGCACATTCAGATTCAGAATTTACTTGAATTCCAATTTTACCAAGATAAAAACACTGGTACCTTTTTACAGACACCATGTATTAAAGTTACGTTAGACTTTGATAAAGATTTTACTGTCAGATACTTCAAATGATTTTATTGAGACGTCAGCTGCAAAATATGTTTTGTCTTACCCTGAAGACTTTGGTGAAGATACTGGCAGCAATTTCTTGATAGTAGTGCCAAGCTACAAGTATTCAAAGGCTAATAAAATATCAAGTTCCCTACAACTCCCCCTACTAGTGCTGATCAGGGTCCTAATATTTTATACTGAGGAGTGGCTATCTCAGCAGACATATCTTACAGTATTTCACACTCACTAACTAGGAAAAAAAAACCCAACCAAATGATTTAATTTCCAAGCAATGCACAATGAGGTTTTGTTTCTTCTTTGTTTCTTTTTGCCCCTTAAAATCACAGTAATATAAATTAAGCATTGCCATTATCACTCCTGTTTTCTAGTAATATGCTTCACACATCATGAGCCAGTTGTAAATCAAATTATTTTGAAGACATTCACTTTTAAATGCATCTTAGAGGGATAAAATACAATGATTAAAAATCAAAAAACTTCATTGATATTTTTTACTCTTCAAGGCCAAGTGATCATCAACATTTCACTTAATGAAGTTTATAACAAACATAATATGCATTTCGGGAACCTTTTTTTTTTTTTTACTTACTTTCAATTAGCACTTTTCTGCCAGCCCAGTTGTCTTTAATAACTTGAATATTTCCATAGTGGGCATCACTGAAGAATATACGGTTTGTGCCCCTTCCCTTCAGGCTGTAGTCAAAAGCCAGGGCTATGATGTTTTTGAAGTACTCTGGGTTTTCATACGGCCTTATTGGTGAATTCAGGTTGGTTTCATCAGACAGGTGTATGCTTTTCAGTATGGTCCTGCCTGAGTACAACAGGTAACCTTCATGTCTCAGGCAGCTAATCCCATCTTCTGCAAGATATCCGTGGGCACAAGCGCACGTTCTCCGTGCGTTACCACGATAAAGGCAAAGCTGATGACATCCACTGTTGTTCTTGGCGCACACATTAGTGCCTGTAAAAAACCATAATAAAAAAAAAAATCTATCTTTTATAAATATAAGCATAGTTAGCTAACTCAAACAAAGATGAAATCTTGTGCATTCTAAGAATTCTTCTCTTGCAAATCGTTTGTGCAAAATTCACAAGTAAAACAAAAGATAAAGAATGTGGCTTTAACCACAACCTGAAGATAATTTCAGAGAATACAATTAACGAGCAAATATAATTAATGTCCTTTTCAAAGCACAACAGTATATATTTTAATAAGAGATAAAAAAAAAAGATAAAATAAGTCTTCTTCCAGACTTAGAAACTGTTACAAGTACTTTGAAAGGTTTTCAAAAATTTTTTTAAAACACCTGTTACTGGCAAAAAGTCAAATTTAGGCACCATCAGAATACAGTACTGCTTTTAGACAATCTCTATCAAAATTAATAAAATGTATTGACAGGTACAAAACTGTGTCAATCCAATTCTCTGTTTTTAATGAAGAAATTTCCTAACATTCTGTTCTAAATTCCTTTAAAACCTGACTTTAAAGACTTAAACTCCCTGACAATTGCACACCATTAAGAAATCATTGTCAAACTAGTAACTACACTTGTTGCAAGCAATAAAATTACAGTAATAGTCAATAATTAGGAGCTATTTTTCTTTGTCTTTTTTTTTTTTACTAGATATAAATTACTCTTATAGTTAGTTTAGATAATTTAGTTTCTGTTTCTGACAGCACTTTCCATGTAACAACAGCTCTCTGGGTAGAGTCATTTTCCCATTTCTGAAAGTTTTCCACATAATGAAGGAGAATAAAACATTTTAAATAGACTCTTTTCAGGTACAAACCCATAATAATTGTTGGGGAATATGTAGTGTCTGAAAGTACTGTTGATTGTATTTTTTAACTGCTACATTTCAACCTGAAAATACTTTTAAGGAAGAATAATGGGGAATGAGAGCTAGCTTGCTCTTAAAACTACCAAGACTGAATTTTGTGTTCCTGGGCAAAATCCCATAGTCCTCTGGAGTCACGTAAAAACATATGGAGATTTAGCTGTATACATTTTCACATTCAGTTTGCTTTAAAGATTCTTTAAAAGTTTTATTAGGCTAGAAAGGTTAATATCTGTTTGGAAGGATGAAAAGTTGAGAAGAGAAAGGAAAAATATATCGACAAGATCCTCAAGCTTCTAAAGTCTCTTTGAAAACATCAATGCTTCCACCGTTCACCAGCTGTAAATATCTTTAAAAAGGGCCAGTTCTGGAACCAGTGTAACTAGGGCATGTCCTTGCACACATGTGAAATGGCACTGAGGGATAGGAATCACTTTTCAAGTAGCACTGCAGGACTGGTTCATCAGAAAGGGTAAAACAGGTGTTTGAAAAAAAAAAAAGCATTAATCACAATCAGCACAGGTGGTTGGGGGTTTTGTCTGGGCTTCTTTTCTGCTTGTTTGGGTCTTTGTTTTAATA
Source organism: Oxyruncus cristatus (assembly GCA_013399855.1). Taxonomy (NCBI): domain Eukaryota; kingdom Metazoa; phylum Chordata; class Aves; order Passeriformes; family Cotingidae; genus Oxyruncus; species Oxyruncus cristatus. The sequence continues at coordinate 384,154 of VXAY01000767.1, read as the reverse complement.
ACAGAAGGTCAGGAAGCACGTTTATCCCTTTTTTTTTTTTTAAACAGACTTAACTACTAGTTCAATAAACTTAAAAAATATATGTAATACTGTGATACAGAAAAACATTCCAAAAAATATTTTTCACCTGTTTTTTCCCTTTTGTCCTTCTGGCTCACTGACATCCCCTCCCAATGACATTAACCATTTGTACCCTAGTAAAATTTGAAAAATGTATTAAAAATCATTCAGTTATGTTTTTCAAACTAACAGCAGTAGATTTTTAGCCTCAATAACTGTTTTTCCCATTCAAGTGAGCATGTCTATAAAGCTATCAATAAAAATCATTCAACATTATCCCACTGTTCTATTTTCCTAATTCTATATATAGAATATATAGAGAATATATTCTATAATATAAAGCCCTTCCAAGCAAGCAGACATTAACTATTTCTAGCCTAGTTAAAAGAAATAGGGATCCCTTGTGTGTACTTTTTTTTTTTATCCATAAAATATAATGCTCGGTACATGCAGAATTTCTTAGTAAAATTAATATGCATATGCTTGCAAATTAATTTTTCTCAAAAATACTTAAAATTAAAAAAAGGAAAATTTTTCTTATTGTTAAATATGTTTTCTTTTAAAATACAGATTTATTTTCCATGTCATATTTGATGCCATTCTTTAGGAAAGATTTATGTAAAAGAAACAGAATCTTTGCGTATATAACGCTGTGATTAAAACAAATTTTGAACACTACCAACACCAGAGATGTATTTGTATTAAAAAAATTATTTTGTATTGCAGTAACTCTTTTTCTCTCTCTTTTTAAATATATTTATAGAAAATTTTATCTGGATGGCCTGAGAAATCATCATCTAACCACCTTTTCTCAATAAAACAAGTTTTTCAAGGTCTCATCAAAACCAGAATTTTAGAAGTAAAAAGACATTTAAAGCAGGTTGATTCTTAGTCAGGTAGTAGAAAATAAAATTTAACCATAGGTACCATAAATCACAGAAAATATATAATAAGTTTCGTCACTGGAGTTCGCTAAACTAATTGAATATAAAGGAAATCTGATTATTCACATGGTCACTTCCCACAGGAAAAAAAAAAAAAAGACTCAAACCTAAATAATTTTTGCAAGTAAACATTGGAGACAGAGAGGCTGGGAATTTCTAGTAAGAAAAAATTCTGGTTTGCTTTCCAACAGAAACCTGAAACTGCCTGAGATTACTGCTCTGCAAAGCACAGTTCAAGGTCCCTCATTTCCAAGACTGTCTTTTGCTATTTAAAAAAAAAAAAAACCAAAAAACATCAAACCTGGAACTATAGGAAGTGTTTTGGTTTTAGATTTTCTCTTTCAAACACTTGGAAGAATTTTAGTAGAATTTGTACTCTATGTTTTCTTTAGTACAATAATTTTAGTTAAAAAAAATACTTTGAGAGGAAAAAGTAGAGATAAAATCATTGATTACTTATTTTTTGGTATGCTTCAATATACATAAAAAGTAGCAGGTGATATTAAAACAATTAATAGCATCCTTAAGAACAGCCAACCTTTCTCTCGTGCTCTATTAAAGACTTTCACTTCCTTCAGGTTTATTCCAAGGCCAGTCCTCATGGTCACAGCATCCGTGGCCTCATTCTTGTGGCCTCTTCTAATAGAGCCATTTGCATGTGCTCTGCCAAAAAAGTTGAAGATGTCTCATCAACAATCCTCAACTAATTCACACCGAACAAATGACTGAAGAGCAGTGGAGAGTTCACCTAACAGGAGGTGTGGAAACCTGTTCTCATCTCTGATGCTCATGAGCTTGAGCTTTCAGCATCACAACAGCCCTTTCTTTGGAAATTGCACAGGGTTCTGGGATCCGCTCTGCGACCTTGCTAAAGAACGGCTAATCCTACAAAGGTGAAGCACCTGGCACTGAAATAACATTTTGAGACTTAAAATACTTATGAAAAATAAATTACCTGTCAGACCAGTAGATGTAAGCTCCAAACACCGCAACTGAAAACATATCCACATTGCTCCCTGACAGCACAATCTCCCGATTCCCTCCACTCTCAAGGTCAATTCTTTCTATCTTGTCGGTACGAGCATCACACCAATATAATTTATTTTCCTGAAGATTAATTTTAAAGGAAACATCAACAGTCTTGTCCAAGTACTTAATGAAGAGTTATTTAGATTACATCAAAGTGGAACACCAGCTGGCTTTAATGAAATATAACAAATACTGTACATTTTAACACACGCTGGAAGAGAGAGGAACCAACCTCGTAATCGATGGAAATCCCGTTAGGCCACGCAATCCCCAGGCTCACAAGGACAACCTTCTCAGACCCATCTAAGCGTGCCCTGCCTATGCAAGGATTCTGTCCCCACTCTGTCCAAAACAAATACCTAAAACGTTGCAGAAATCACCAGTTAACATTTAGCATCAAAACAGGAACTGCAAACACGTAACACCGTACTTCAATTCAAGCTAAATACACTATTACCATTAGATGGGCACTTAGAAACTTGACAAGTGCTTAGAAAACATGATAAGCCTCGTGTCACTAAATAATCTTAAGAAATTAAATGCATCATAACACTTGTTTAATAAAACGCTTAGGGTTTTTTTGCAAATGATGCATATGAAGAAATTCTTGAAACTGTACTCGATCAACCAATATGAAATTCTATTCCTTAAAGAATTTAGCTGTGTGCTTGGAAAAATAAAGGCAAATTAAAAAAA
>VXAY01000767.1:360795-381308 GCA_013399855.1 Oxyruncus cristatus | reverse complement strand
AACCAAAAAAACTGGAACAGAAGCTCTTGCATTTAATTATCACTAACAAATATGATAATACAAGAGATGTATGTCTAACTTCAAAATGTTTTAAATATGAAGCAGTGAGCAGCACTGTGGGAAATGGCAGAGCAAAGGGACTTTATTTCATGAGAAAATATTTTTCAAATTCTGCCAAATGCTCATGGGAAGAATTTTCATACTGCTTACCTAATTTTGTGTTTCCATACACTTACTGGCACAGTAACATCACTAATTTGGAATAGGGTGCTGGATCAAACTTCTGCTTTGATCTGATACTTCTCATTCAGATATTACAAAATGAGGCCAGTTAATCTACACAGAACACTTTCTTTACTGAACAGTAACCTATAGAATAGCTTTATTGGAATATCTATGCGATTACAAATACACATGTGTCTATATCTGTGTTAAAATATATTATTAACACACAAAAATAACATTGTTCTGAGGAAGAAATCTCCTTCTAAGATAAGATAATTGAGGCCTTGCATAATATTAATTGCAGAGAGAAGGATTACCACAGCAATATTCACAGAACCCCCTATAACTTCATTTAGTAGTATGCTGTACACAAAGTGAACAGCACATACAAAACCATTCTCCATTGCTTTCCTCTGTGTGGAGTGTATGCATTAGTTGGGTTTTAAAGATTATAAAAATCTCCTGGACACTACTAAGCAGTTCTCCCCCTGTTTCTGGCGTCATTATTATGCCAATCTGTTGTTAAGTAGCTCTATTTGACTGGATGACTGCAGATATGTGAAATAATGAGGGATAAAAATGTGATGACGGAGAAAAAATATGGATCCTATGATTTTCTTATCAAATTTAGCTTCTGAAACACTGTCCATCTTACTTTGGCTCTCACTGAAGGGCTTTCTGACTCTAAAAACAACTAATCCGTTCTCATACTTCTTGACAGAACAAACAATAATATTTATACTAACTACAAAACTTAATCTACCTTAGGAAATTGAACTGCAACATTAGCTAAATTAAAAATATGTTTGAGAAATGGTGAAATAGACATTACTAATGAGCTGGATATCAACAATCACTGCGTAAGTTTAATACAACTTTAACTAGATTAGTAACAGCACCTCTAAACAGAACCGAACTTGCTTTCAGGCATCTAATTAGAGGTACTTTCTTAACACAGGACATGAACAAAATGCTGAATACAGAAAGGTAGACATTCAAAATACTTGAATTAAACTTTCCGTAGTCTTTCCTTAGACTATTTACTCTGAGGAGAGAAAAAAAAAATTATATCCCATAATTATCAGGTCAAATCTAAAATCCTCCAAAGAAAATCCTGAATAGCTGCCAAAAATATAAGCCAAGTTATTAATTACTCCCTTAGAGCATTAATTATTATAAATATATTAATATATCAACTTACACAAACCAATAACTAGTACTGAAAAAAACTTTATCTTCTCGAAAGTTCTGGGAAGTACCAGCTAAAATAACTTGTTTCTGGACCTTTGTAGGCAGCAATATGCTGGGGATATAACTGATGTATATACTGTGATGACAGAATAACTACGACTCAACTTATTTGAGAACTATCCCTTATATAAATTACACAGCTGACATGGAGATGCAAGGGGTGAAAATCTGATGCTGGAATAGAATCTTCAAAAAAAAAATTTTCTTTGGAAAAAATTTGATCACTTTAAGCTCCTCGCAACCCCAACTCTAAGCCCTAAACACAAATGAAATTTCCTAAATGTTTGTTAAAGGAAGCATCTTAAAAGTTTCACTGTGAGTTTAATTCCCTGTTTCAATCTCAATTCCGAGCTTGACCAGAAAACTATTATTAAATTAGGAAAAAGTCAGGCATGTGCACGTTATATGAATAAATACACCTGACAAGGGACAAAGACACCCTTTTGTAGGGCTACACATTCTTCACTTCTTCCTCAGTGACAATAAATACTGTCACCAACCAGCTGAACGCTGCCTGCTTCATATCTTGGTATAACTGGCAGATTCAACGAGATCTAATAACTGCTATTTTTCCTCACTATTCTCATAGCTGTCAACTCTAGCTTCAAGAGAAATGCACAATGTGAAGTCAGGGCAAGGGGAGGGAAGAACACCTTTGAAAGTTTTGCCTCATAAAGGGAAAGAGATATGACAATAATGCAAGGGGTAAAAAGGCCTTAATCTTCCCACAGAAAGGCAGAGCTATATTCCCCTATTTGTAGTTCCCATTGCTATCCTTCTCCCAAAGAAACTTTTACTGGAGATATCTCAAGTTATCCTTTTGTGGCACAATATTATAAAATAGATGAAGCTTATCCTCCTTCACAGAAGATACACCAGACTTGTAAAACAATTACTAATCTGTGGTCCTCTCCTCCTCCTTAAACATTATAAACAACCCCTCTGCCATGAGCAGGGACCCCCCCTTTGACTAGACCAGGTTATTCAGCCCCCCACATCCAGCCTGGCCTTGAACAATTCCAGGGACGGGGAGTTTTGGCAGTTTTGGAGCTGGAAAGGACCAGTAAATTCCCTATTTCTGTCAATGCTGCAATGCAGTCCCTGCCCTCAACAATCAGCTGGATGAGTTTTTGCCAAGCAGTTCAGTTTTGCCAATACTTACTCCCCTACCCACATGCTTCACCTCACATGACTTTCAGTTACCCTGGGCAATCTCCTTGGTTGTTGCAGTAGGATGTTACGTGCTACTGGAGATTATAGCTACCAAGGATTACACTGTTCTGCCCTCTCATCATGGCACTGAGGTCCTTCATAAGCTCATGTGGCTTCCTTGGATTTGCTGGAAACTTCAGAACAGATTTAAGCATGCTTCCAAGCAACATCCAAACTTCAGATTAAACGGTTTCCTTGGAAAATCAAAACTATTTTGCAAAGAAATTGAATACAGACAGCAATGAAAAAAGTCTTCGTGTGTCAAGAGTAACATTTCCTTCCACCTGTGCTTATCTACAATACAGTAGTTTCCAGTGTAATCCTTTGGATTTTAATAAATATTTATCTATTAGAACAAAGGGCTCCATTTGCTTATGTAAAAGGTTAGGTGCTGGCATGCAAACTTGAAAGGAAATGCAAGTAGCCATGGTCATGTTACCCTTTTTCTGGGTGTAGTGCAATAGATCTTGGCTGGTCCAAGCCCTGGGATATAATCACATATCGGAACGAGCCGTTGAGCCTGGCAACTTCAATTAAGTTGAAGCCATGATCCGTCCAATATATGTTACCTGGGAAAAACAAGGGAAGTCACTGCTGGAAGAAAAGACTACATTAAAAGTGTTTAATTAAGCCTGTAAGTGAGGACCAGAAACTAACTCTTGTATTTTCATTTACATGTATCCTATACTTGTAATTTGTAGTCCTACTCAGCCTTCCACTGTAGAGTATAAACTTGTATTTGTGGTTGTCACCATTGAAACTTTCCATCTAAGAAGTAGCATCCAAGATACACAAATAAATAATGTCCAGACATGTGCAAGACTAGAAATTAGAACTAAAAGCAAACCAGTTTAGTTAGTCTTCAGCTGAAGATGCAAAAGCGTTATTGCCAGAAATAATGACAAGTCCTGAAGCAGGTTCAGACCCACCTGCTATCCAGTCCACTGCAATGCCTTCGACTCTTCCCAAACCATTTGTAACAATGTCTTCTTTCCACGTTTGGTCTCGCTTAGATCTGCTAATTTTGTTGAAACCCATGTCTGTCCAATAGATTGTATCATTTCCTATAAAATACGTGGCAATGATTCTTGGATTACTTTAGGTACTTCAGTCCAAATATTGACATCAGTTACAGTGAAAACTGCTAATTATAACTTCATTAATATGATTCAGAGTAAGCAGAATAATAGTATCAAAACTATCAGGTGTAATTTCTCACTCCTTTTCTTAAATTTTATTTTAAAAATTCTGTCAAAATTCCAGGTTTTGCACTGTTTGTTTAGTACTACACTTTTAGCACAATTAGGGTCATGAAAACAGGTGGAAGCTACTACCTGTGCTAAAAATCTCAGTAAATATGCTGTCTTTATTTGTTTTCCTAATGGAATAAATGTTAAAACTCCCATACTGTTCTGTTTATTAATCACCATTCCAAAATATTTATGAGTCTGAAAAACAACAGTGTAAAACTGCCTATATGGTTTTTCCTTTCAGTAATCATGCGGGTTAAACTACTGGGAAAATTAAGTGACATTTCAGAATGATAAACTGTTAAAAGAATAAAATATTTTATATAAAAATATAAATATTTTATATCTACTAATAAATAAACATAAAATATTTTACATCTACTAACCCTATATATACGGCTAGGTACATACATGTATGTGTGTGTAAATATATATAATACATTGATATAGATATATTGACAAAGATGATATAGAAGAGAAAAACAAAACTTACACAAATAACCAGATTTATTTGAGACCAAAACAGGTGGGTATCCTCGAGCATTTTAGCCACACCACCAATAAAACAAATGACAAATTCTGACTTCAAGCAACCCAAACAAATCTGGGAGTCATGTATTTTGCTGCTCGTTTCAAATGAGTATGAAATTACATACATCTTAATACTAGCTGCATATACATTCAACAATAAGATACAGACCTACAGTTGCATGCAAGTGTATGCAAAGTACCCTGCAGTGCAATACAAGATATATAGAATTACTACAGCATTTTACCTGAAAATACACAGTTAATAAAAAAACCCAAACCAAAACTATTATGTTTATCAACTAGATAAGACACCCTACAAGTGAATTTTATGTATTTCATGTTGCAGTTTAATTCATCTCCATGAAAATAAACCCCTTTGTATTCAGGCCATGACTATTGAAGTCAGTCATGCAAGCAAGAATCCACATAACAGCTTTGAAACTGTTATAAGAACACAGAGATCTCTCTGGTTCCACTTTCATGACTAAATCGTAATGAATGTAGCAAAACACTGTAGTGTTGTTTTCTTAATTAATGCTTTTCAGCAAACACTGAAAATTAATTCCATTTAATGCATCAGTATTTTGCCAATAAAATTGTGTATCCCAAAATTCAACATACAAGCTATTTATTGAATATTACCTCTTTTCTCCTCCAACCATACCAAGCTTTGAAGTACAGACTACCTCCCAAGCATACAAAATAATTATTTCAACAGATGCACATCTAGTAGTGAACTATTTTTACTTTTATATGTTGAGCTTCCTGGAACAACATCAACAGGAAGAAAAAATGAGCATTTGCCTGACACACTTTGAAAAAGTCTTCAGCAGCAGGGAAGAATCAGCGCCATGATCTTTTAGCAACACAGAAATTGAAGGCTTCTAGGATCACACTCCATTTTATAAACTTTAAAAAACACTGGCAACCCTACTCCTCAATAGCCTCTAAAAAAGTCCAAAGATCAAAACTACTCTTAGTTCTTTAATTAGAATTTAGAAGTATCAAAACACAGGGAGAAAAAAGGTGGATGTATCTTCTACCTCATTCATGTCTGCAAAAAACGTTGCCATAAGCCTTTTAATTATGATATGTAATACTACTTGTCTATGTTAATCTATTTTAGCCACTCTGCATATCTAAACATTATTGAGAGTAGATCAAAATTTGGGAATGCTTCCTGAGTAAGAAAGAAATGAAGAAACACTCACTAAGTGATAAAAAAAACCAACCCCGAGATGAAATCTGAGAGTACCTCCGCTTGCCTTCTGAGTCATATTTGAGGTTTTAGGAATGAATTTACAAAATTCACGGTAATATATCAAAATGTGAAAAACAATTGGGTTTTAAGCTGAAATGCAATTGAAAGCTGTGTTGTAACTTTTTATAACACGCTACCCCCTTGTGATTTCACTGCTGCACACTATTTACATCCATGTTTCACAGTGCATTTGTCACTGTCAAGTGCGTTCATGTTCCCTGCGCTGTAACTGATCATCATCAGGTTGGAGAACCCCACTCAATTTCATCCTTCCTCAAATCTCGTTTTTTCCAAAAACCAAAAAACCTATTCTTCCAAAATATTAGTTTGATATTGATTAGTGAAGCCCAAATAAGACTCTTTAAAGTAGGATAGCATATCCTATAAGTCCGCCAAGCTAAAACAAAATCAACAACCCAAAAAAGTACAAGATGTAAAATCCCCAATAAAATCCTCATGAGTCGAATGGTAGAACTGCCTGTGCCTCAGGTTGTCAGAGCACCTGCTTCTAGAATGAAGAAACAGATAGAGAGTTGGCTTGTACCCTGCAGGGAAGTGGCTGAGCTGTGCTGGACAGGGTCTAGACTATTCCAACTCAGCTGTCAAAGCCACCTGCTGGGTACAACACACTGGACCAAGAAAATTCCATGGAAAAAGTGTCATAACAGGAACAAACCTTTCTCTGTGAAAAAAGAACTAATGCAACCTGCTTTGCTACGGACTTATGATCACGTTCTGTAAAACCACCAGTCTCCTACTTGGGTTCTCGCTGATGACTCCACTGAAAAACAGCAGCTAATGCTGCCAGCACAATCCACATATGCATAATACATGTTTTTCTATTTAGTGCATTATGTGAAATCTCTTTGGTTAACACTGTAACATAATCAACTTCCAATTACTTTAAATGCAGTTGTAGTTACTTGGAAGGTTTGGAAACAAAGGGTTAGTTCATTCATGAGAACAATATACAATTTTTGCCATCCATACAACAAATTGCACTTAATGTTTACCTGCATGGAAGTCTATGCCCACAGCAAATGAAGTCCCAGATATAGGCATTAAAGCATCCATTTTATCATTTGGATCAAGAGGAATTCCTCTAATTCCTTCATGAACAGAATACATGAGAAATGATTCGATACCTATGGGAAAGATAAAGTAGCCAGTGAGAGCAAAGTGAAGACTTTCCCAATTAGCAAGATTTGAGGAGCTAACATGCACTAGACATAGTTTACCAATACTGCTCCATTGTTTTCCAAATTGATAACTCCATCTCTTTGAAAGAAACATCCGTGAGTTATTACGGTGTATTTCTAATTAAATGATAAATGTTGTCTTAGAAAGAAAAAGGAATCACTGTCTATTTTGAACAGCACCTTATAATCAGGTAATTAGCAGTAATGAAAATTAAAACTTAAGAAAAAATGTTCTCTAATTATAAGATATTTAAGAATATTTTCAGTGCCCATCTGTACTTTCTGTACATATTCAGCAAGAGACAATTTTAAAAAAGTTGTGCAAAGCAGGAATGTAAATTGTCTTTTGAGGCATTGAATTCACCTCACCTCCTTCAGTCATGTACACTTCCTTTACAGACAAGAGAGAAATACATCATTTTAGTGACCAGTGCATTTGAGGTCTCTTAAATGTCTACTTTCATGTTACATTAATCACACTCCATATTCACCTGTTTCCACTAGGCATGAATAAATGGCACTGTGCAGAGGTCTTGTTATGTAGTAATTCTCAGGAATTACTTAGTCCTAATAAATGGGAGCAAACAATTTTCTGTTTATAAAGCTATAAGGCACCTTGACCATAAGGTTCAGGTTTCACTTTATATTAAGACCAATACAATAAGAGGAGATACCCAACAATTCAGACACTGTAGCCTATAGTTTAGTCTAAAGGTGAGCTATATGACCTTGAACAAATATTTACTGCCATTAATGATGGCTCAAGTGGCCTGAATTTCCACAAAAACCTATGCAGTACTGAATAATGAAACTAAAAGCTAAATTTAATTCTGTCATCTGTTACTGCTTCAGTCAGGCAATTTAAGTATAGTTATTTAACTTAAAATGAATGAATTAAGTTTACTTACTCATTACAATGTTCCCATAAAACTTAGTTAAAAGAAAGACTGAAGGCATTTTACCTTTGCAAGCCATGCGGTTTTTCTGAAGGTTGTAACCCACTGTACACACACAAGTCCTGGTGGTTTCTGATGTTGGTAAGCAAAGTTGGGAACATCCACCATTGTTTAACTGACAGGAATTGCTGCCTACAAAGTGATGGGAGAAGAGACAAGAGGAAGCAAAACTTGAACAGGGCAGTCCTGACTCAAAAATGAGTGTTGTCACTGATTTATTAATATTACCAAACCCAAATTTTGTTCAGTTAACTTCTTCAAAAAATTGAGATATGCAAAAAATATTTCATATATTCATATACCCTTGCATGCTTTACTTCTGCAGCATTTTATCCACACATTTTCCTTCAGATTATAAATAACTCAGTTTTCTAAAAAAACCCTGCCTATTTTAAAGTAAAAGCATATGAAAAACCTGAAAATACTACATTAAGTTTGGACTGGCAATGATGAAATCTTGCTGACATTAGTCTAGAAGGTGTATCTCATTCTAGACAACGAGGAAATCATTGATCATACCTTATTTATTCATCAAATGTTATATTAACCCTGTTATCTTCACGAACCAGCACTTTTTAAAAATATTTAAGACATAATATGAAGTGATCTCACAAACCCATGCTCCTACTACTTAATACAATATTTACTTTTAAGTAATAGATGAACATTTTTAAAAAATATTTAAATAAGATTTATAACAAACATAATACACAACACACTAAACATATCTCAGAAATTTGAAGAGTCTTGAAAAAAACATTGAAATCCACTAAGACATTCAAGGAATTAGTTGATTACAAGCTACCAAGCCCCCAAGAATCAGAGAGCGACTTGTCCCATTTAGTTTTACATTCCTAATTTTCAAGTGGAAAACATTTCTTCACCTAAAATCATAAAAGTTTTTTTTCTATGCAGCAGACACCCAGTACTGTTAACATTCAGGCACCCACGGGCTATCTGTATGTCTCCATGGTTGGGAATTAAAGCATTTTAAAATGATAGAAACATTACAAAATGCCTAAATTTGTATTATTAGTTGTTCCACCACACTTAAAACTAAGGGCCAGGCTGGCAAAGCACTTTTGGTGTTTCCCAGATTAGGTATAAGGGCAAATGTTCCCACAAGTGCTCAATAGGAACTGAATCCGTGTGCTCCATATATAGATTACTTATTGCAGAAACCATCCTGTGTTCTTCTGGAGGCTTCTCCACAAAAATTGCAGAATCCCAGAACGGTTCAGGTTGGAAGGGACCTCAGAGCTCATCTCCTTTCAACTCCCCTGCCATGGTCAGGGACACTTTCCACTAGAGCAGGTTGCTCGGAGCCCTGTCCAACCTGGCCTTGGCCACCTCCATGGTTGGGGAGTCCACAATAAAATGAACTAATTTGTTTCATAGGGTCCACCCTCATCACTTTTTGTAACTGGAATCAGAAAAAAAGCTCCTTCTAAAGCAACTCACAAATGTTTTCATCACCAATCTCCAAATTCATAAAACTATGTGCATGACCCCATGTTTTATATTATCTTAGCTTCCACTTTGCCAGCTAAGTTTTGGCAGTATTAGCAATATCCCCCCATTTTTATGCTGCCTCATTTTTGATTTATATTACTGCCACTTCTGTCAACTTAGATGAATTAAACCATGTTTCAAATTAGATAATGAAGAATATTAATGAATTCTCTCATAACACTTCACTTTAAATTTCAGTGACTTGAGATGAGGTACACATGCTAAGCCTTTTTTCTGACTAAAAATTTAAAGTTCTCTAAAAGAACTTCAAATTTTACTATAGTGTGAACATTTGATAAATTAAAATACATCAGGTAGATATGTTCATTCAATTATCCTATTCAACAATTTTTTTTAAAACAAAGTATTTTTACCAATACAATATATTTTATCACTGAATTATAATGAAATAAGTATTATTTTCTTCTAGTCACATTTGGAGAATAACACAAGAAAAGATACTCTACAGGTTGGTTAAACATATTTAAAATGTAACCTACCTTGTTGTGCTGCTTTATCATACACTTTCATGTGTACAACACCTGAGGTTTTGTTTCTCAGGACAGTTGGGTTCCTTCCATCTTTTTTATTGCAGGTTCCGATCTGAGCTAAGTTCTGGTCTGCCCACCAAAGCTTTTTATCTGTAAAATTGTCAAGTTTTAGAAATCAGAAGGATCACTATCAAATTACATATGGTTGAACCCTAAGGTGAGAAAAAGCTTTTGAGATTAATTCTCAGATCAATTTTAGGAAAAATTGCTTAAAGAGCTTATAGAGAGAATCTGAAGGCTGTGTGTTATTAAGATTCTGCAGACATGAAAACAGTCTTCATCAGTTCCCCTTTTGCTGTGACAACTGCTGATTTAAGGCTACTGATATAGAAAATCTTAAATTAAAATGCCTCATTTTCCACATATATATGGAAATTCTAGTGACTTTACCCTAGGGAAGAAATTCATTTTCACAAGCGAACAAAATTGCTTGTAATGCTAAATCACATTTTTCATTAAAAACAAATTACAATCAGTAACTAAGAAATCATGAAAAAAAAAAATCCATATCAGGCTCTGCCTCCCTCTGATTCAGAATTAAAGTTTTCAGAGCTTTGGTATCAAACTCAAACTTCAGCCAAAGTCTGATCGTCCTTGTGACATGAGTCCTCACTTCTGGAGTCCACACAGGCGTATGATGAGATGGTCTTTGACTTTCAGCTCGACAATCAATTTTTGTGTCATGAGTTTAAAATGATACTTCTGCAGATCCACAACCTGCATTTTTCCATATTCCCATACTAAAGAACATTAAGCTATTTTGCTAGTAAAATATAATCAATCAAATGAAACGTTGCTCTAGCACTACCCTTCTAGGAAATCTCAGTGAAGAAACAAGGTTTCATTGGACCATCTCTGTTATATTCTCTGAGTTAATACAGTGGTATAAAACCAAGTGCAAGCAGCTCCCCTCTGCTCTCAACCTTTTGGAAAAGTAACTATTTTAAATAAAGTGAGTTGGATAACATTTTAACCCCATATTAGCTCGGACCAGTTTGACCAATAGTCTCAAGGGCAACACAAATTGAACATACACACAGGAATTGTGTTAACTACAAATAGGAAAACAGAAAAAGGAAAAGAAATTGTGGCAGCAATTTGATTTCAACTCTATCTTGGTTTTGTCACATGTATTTTTAAACTGGAATGATGTAATGGCAGTACATGAACAGGACACTTGCTTGGGTTACTGACAAAATACTGCTCTGCAGTAAGTTAACATCTCACTCATGACTACATTATAAGCATTAACTACTGTGAGATACAATCTCAGAGCTATGTCCTGCACAAAAAGTATGAATATTACTTTTTTTTTCTTAAAATAGCTACGTATCTTTTAAACGTCTAAATGAAATTTAGTTGCAAGTTAAACATCATCAGAATTTTCATTTCAGACAGAAAAAAGTTATTACACAAGATGAACCAAAAAGTAGAACTCTAGACAGAAAAATTTTAACCTCCAGGAACACTGTGTTCCCAACAAATATTGTGTATTAATTTCACTTTTAGTTCATTTTATTTTCAGTTAAATGATTTTTTTGCTTGTGTTGCAGTTTTAATATTTCAATAACTAGTTTATAAAGCCACACAGCTGAGTGTTTCTTAACAGAAACTGCAGGCCTAAAAAATAATTTCCACTGCAGTAACTGCAGAAAGTTACTGCAGAAAAGAAAAACTCTGAAAATATCAAGGAAGAAAAAAACTAAACTCTTCACAGGTATATGACAAGACTGCAATCTACAGAGTGAAAATGTTAAGATCTGGAGACACAAATGGAACTCTCAATTTAAATTTGGGTAAAATGTAAAGAAAATCTATCACCCTATGCAGGTACTAGAATTGACTGAGTTAAAACATCACCATGTGAATTCAGTCAATTAATAGTGGATTGCATCTGATGATTCCTTTTATCAGAAACTCCTTAGAACAAAAAGTTTCTGTGCTCAATTTTGATGGTGTCAATTATACCAAAAAGGCACATACAAGATAAGATTAGAAAAGTGACTGTGTGCTATAACCCGTATATGAAATAGTGGGAAATGGACTTTTTTTTTTTTAAACTCCATTAGATGGTAACACCCAATCCTGAAGGCTTAGAATTTTTAAATTAAATATTTGTATGTGAAGAAGAGTTTTCATTCTCCACAACCTCTATTTGACCATGAATCAGAATGGCCCACTAAATACTTTTGGGCACTTCTTTAATGTTTTGTGCAAAACCCCAACTTTGGCCATGGCTTCAAGAGCCTCCCAAAACCTGACATTGGCTGACTTGCCTGTCTTTGGCAAAGGAAAGAAACAAATCCCCCAAATAACCAACTTGTTGTATTATTTTACCAAGAGATGAAGTCATGGCATGTGCTTAATCAAGAAGTTCAATGACCAGTAATTATGTACACCACAAACATTTTCATTTCTTCCTTTTGGTGTTAGTACAGAGCCAAACCCACTTCTACATGAGTAGTTGAATCTTCCACCAGGTTCCTCTGCTGTTTACTGAGCTACTCAGTAAACAGAGACCACGTCTTCTTTCAGATACAGTTGATAGAAACTAAACAATTTCCATCAATGATGTCAGACATTTCACATCATAGAGTCGTTCTCCTTTCATGACAGAAGAAACAGCACTGGACAAACTCTTTACTAATCCTTGAGGTACTTGACTGTGCCTACAGAGGTGGAGTAGTCTCCTACATCACCTACACCCTTAAAAAGGACAAATCACAACAATTCATGAGTTTTACTCAAAATACTCCTCAAAATTATTCTTTAATTTTCCTCTCCCGTCCCTGGCAACCCCTCACCTGGATAAAGATTTAAATAAAAATGTAGCTCACAAAATCTTACTGAACTAATTGTTTACTCTTCTTTTGCACGGAGGCTTCACGGTGCACTATGAGTTTTAGGAGACAAGGATAGAGGAGGGCAATTAAATGAGAAAGCTCACAACAATCCTGACATTTCAGATATACTGGACAAAAAAAACCCCCAAAAACAAAAACACAACCGCCCCCCAAAAATAAAATAAAAAACAAACAAAAAAACCCCACAAAAACAAACCACCCAAAAGTAAAAACTATCACAAAACCCAACCGAAGAAAATATTAAACTAAAAAAAACCAGATCAACTAAAAAGCCGCCAAAACCACAAAAAAAAATTCCCACAAATTCTGAAGTACAGACACCTTGAGGTCATATTTCTTATGACTATCTGCCAAAAGACTGGCCAGTTATGCCCTATGACTTTAACATACATCTTTTAGTTTTTCAGAAACTGCTGGATGGCCAATATAAACAACAGTCTCATACTGAAAAGACCCCAACATGTTACACAGAGATTTCCGACAATAATTCTAAGCAACATTTGGCTTTCTCTCTCCATTATTGATATACTCTGTCAGTAGACAACTCATTTATGATTTCTGATATGAATTCATCTATTTCTATATAAATTTTAAAACATAGTAGATGATTAAAAAAAGACCACTTGAGTTTAGCATAAAGACAACTTGCTTTACAAACTAGGGAAGAACCGACATCATTTTGAACGTTTAAATATCAAACATTTATTTGCTTGATTATGCTAATAAGAGTGTTGTTTGATCACTAATTACAATCCTGTTGCTGAAAGTGGGTTATAATATATATTAAAATCATTGTGTTTATCCATTCTGTTGGTTAATTAGCATTAAGCACAGCAACATATTGGGAAACAGCAATTTCAAATGCCAAAAATTGCTACACCAGCATTGTGGACAGTCCTTTGGAGATTTCAAGCAGTACTCTGAACGCAAATTTTGATGGGCCATTAGTTTTCATTAATGGTGGTTTGAGTATTTATGAAAGACAACTATGTACTGCACTTAAAACTGGGCAAATTGCCTAGATATATTTCACATATTAATGGTAACGTAATGAATGGTGTTATGGCAATTAGATGACTGATGACTTGGAAAATTAAGGTGTGTGTATTTGAAGTTTCCTGATGTAAGCAGCCCCTTTCTCTTTGCAGTTACATCCAGCAAAGTCACAGCTCCCACTCTCTAAGTTACTGGAAAAGCTTTCCGGTGTTATTTTTGAAACATTATTTAGGATAAAACAAAAGTCAAACAACCAATGTATCAGCTAACTACATTACAGAAGTGAATGTCAGCATGAATATGTTTTGGTAATATGAACCCACATTTTCTGTCTAAAATGAAATACTGTAATTGTTACTTTCTGTTTTGATTGCTTGATAATACACCTTGATGGTTACATTATATACAGTTTGTGTTCAAAAGGCATTGTTCTAATACCTGAATACCCATTGAAAAGCTATTATGTACATCTGATTTTGTTGTATTGCTGATGGAATCTTTTTTACATGAATTTCAACAGATACAGCACTTGCACATAAAATCATTCACTATGTGAAGTTATTCTATTTCATACTAAACCCCACAGCCAATCCACAACAAATTATGCTCATTATACAGTCTACCCCATCTACATCATATTCCTATTTTGTAGAGATATGAGCTGAATTTTGTGGGTTTGTGTAAATTGTATTTCTGTGAAGACCTGATACAAAATCCAATCAACTGCCTTCACCAAAACTGCTGACAGAAGTCTTCAACATCCATTTCTTTTCAGCTAAAAACTTACAGTAACTAATCAATACTTTTCTAGCAATGCTCAGTTTATGATTCAGAGTCATATATCATTCAAGAAAGATCACACCAGTTTGGAAACACATCAGATATTGCTGAGAGTTGCTTTGCAATTCAAATCTTGAAATATAATGACTCTGCTCACCAATCCAGAAACACAGCTCTCATCACAAAGGTAAATCTCCAACTAGTTGCAGTTACAGCCCAGGAACAATTTTCATTGAGTAACTTGGAAGGCAGGAGAAGAGACTTCATGCAGAATGCCAAATGCATCTTTATAATTTGATCACACTCAAGACATTGGCTACCAGGAAAACTGCTGAAACCAGTTACTAACTGATATGTTTAACTCAAACCTTAAGACAAGTTTAGGAAACGTTTTTGTATTGTTGAAAAGAGTTTTGCTCTACTGTATAAGAAAATCAGAGATTCTCTCATATGGAACATCTTGAATTTCAAAGCAGTGGATATATTTAATATCAACTTGTAAATGGTATCAGCAGCAAGTGTCGAAAATGATGCAGGGCATAGGGTGCTGTGAATCAGGTAAGCTTCTAAGAGACCAGAATAAACTGCAGAGGTTTTTGAAGAAAATAAAATGGAAAGCTAACATAGTCGCAAAAGGAAATTACCATTGATCAAATGAAAGACATTAAACAGTGGGAGGTACTAGACAAAGCGTTCACATGTGTTTTTTAATGATAGATTGACTAAAAATGTCTGATGCTGCATGCATTGACACTGAACACAGTGAATGTGTATTTGAGAAAAAAGTGGGAAGAGCAGGAAAGCAAATACGGCTTCATGGATTTACAGCAACTGCTTTGTAATACAGAATGGCAACAGCAAATGCATTTTTTGTATGATTAAGTGCATGGAAAAATGGTAATTTTGTATATATTCAAATGCTTTACTTTCAAGGGGAATATAATTTTTATCCCTTCTACATCATGCTCAAAACAATGTAGCAAAAGCAGGCACCAAAAGACTGGGAATTTTGCTCAGCATATGGAAAAAGAAAGATGACTGACACTACTGAGTAGAAAACCAATAAAAGAAAGAACTGAACACAGAAAGATGTGAATTATATATCTTGTTTCCATTTCCCTTAAGGATAAGCCTGACAGTTACGTTGGCACCAGCTTGTTTGCTAACATTATTTTTTCATGTCTTACCATTACCTTCTATAAGCTCCCACTAAAGAACATAATAGTAGGAAAATGTTAAACAGAGCCTGGAAAGGACTAAACAACAGCAAACATCTGAAAGAGTAGTGGTTACTTCCAAATGGTTTACAACAGCTAAACTGCAACACTAAAACAGAGGAATTGAAAGCAATAAAAACAATGAGGAGATTGAGGGCTAGAACTAAAGGAGAATCATCATTGCCTGGTGAAGCTCTGAACCACTCCATAAGTTATATTAAAAAGCAAACCAAAACTGTACTGACTCAGGTGCAGTATCTACTGAGTTCATGTCACAGAACATAAGCACAGAGCACCTGCTTCTCCTTTCCTTTCCCATTTTGAAATTAACAGAATCTAAAATCAAGAAACTCAAGAAATCAGAAATGCACAGAAATCACCAAGGTAAACAAGAAAATCTTGGGCCAAGCCTCATCACTTTTTTTATCGTTCTGAAAAATCTTCTGGCACACAAATCATAAGATACAGCAAAACCCACTGGAAACTGGCAGAAGATCTGTTAGTTTTCTGTGCAAAAGTCTGTCCAGACAAGGAACAGATTGCACTACCTTTTGACACAGAGTGTGGGATTCTCCTTGGGTGTCTCTGTGAGCTCATGGTTTCTGACAAGGACTCTGCTGGTTGGGCAAGTTGCTTCACAAACACTTAAATTTGCAGAAGCAATAACTGAGGTGCTCGAAGAGATCACTGCTATAGTAAATTTATTAGAAATTCAACAATTTTTTCCAACATTTCTTCTGACAAATTTCAGATCACGCTACCCATCCCCTAAAACCACCAAGGTTCTCTCCACCATTTCCTCGGTTTAACTCTTTAGTACAACAACGATTCTGATGATCAACAACTGACCTGGTCACATGTTGTACAAAGGGAGTCTCAAAACACTGAACTCTACCTTTTCTTTCTGCCCCCATGGAAATACAACCCAACAATATGACAAGATCATACACTAAAATAAAGAAACAAAAAATATAAGCTGTCCAAAATACTGCTTTTAGCTGGGGAGAAAATAAATGCAAAAGACAGAAAAATGGAAAAGACAGCAGAAGACTACAGGACTCTCTGGCAATGAGTGGAACCTAAATTCTACAAAATTTGGGCACAGGTATTCTATCTGTTTTCTTTTCAGTCACTGATGAATTCAAATAGTAAAAAAAAAGTTATCTTAGTTTATTCACAGAGAAGAAACATTCATTCCATTCATGTTGTTTAGTTGTGTTTACTGTATTTTTAGATAAAAGCAGTCAAGAAAATTTAGGAAACGGAGCGAAAAGGAGACAATAAACATTGCAACTACTGTGATTTACCTGCTGCAACCTCCTATTAAACTTGTAGGCAAACAGATCAGCAGGGGTACTAAATCTTGATTTAACTACTACCATGTTAAATCGTACATTAGAACAAATTACTCCTTCTTTATTCATATATTATTAGTTATGACCATTTATCCATTACAGATCTGTTAACTTGCTTCATATAGCAATGAATTTTCTGTTCTGATCCGTTTTACATGCACAGAAGCTTCCAATGAGAAACATAAGTAAAGCCCCCAGCACTTCAGGAAAATAAATGGCATTTACATTACCACAGTGTTTTCCACAAGATGAAAACATATGGAACAAATGAATACAGAAACTTTTCCTGGTTTTCAATCAGCACATACAGTACTGTTGATAAAACTGTATATGTTTGCACTTTTTCCCCAGCAGATTTATATACGGCATCATACTGCAATGTCATACTGCAGTTTGGCACACCTATGACTCCAAAACAAAGGCAAAACCCCAAAGAAAACGTTTTGTTTAATATTTTTGAGTAGGAAGAATTGTCATCACCCATAAAAACAAAGCATCCCAAACTATGAATAGTAGAGGTACAGATAAGTAAAAACTACACAGCAGAAAAGTTTCCGTCCCCACACCTGCAGAAATTCAACTACTTCTGTGCAAACAATCATGAAACAATCTTCTTTACATGTTTGCTATAATCTCTTTATTCCATATCCCAGATGGATCATCACTGTTGCAGGTTCTGTGAATCAGAGATGAAGGCTTGATAACCACAGACATCTCAGGGACAGGATGAACAAACACTCTTTACATCTCCTATGAAAGACATCCAACAGCTCCCCAGAGTAAAGGTCATTTATTCAATCCATTTCTAGCCACAATCCCATCAATGAAAGACAATTTGTATGTATTAACATTCATGACTCCTTCTGACAGTAAACTTGCTTGTGTCTATGAATGTAGATATAAAAGTATCCCTTCTCCAACAGACGTTTAAAGACAACAGCATTTAAAGTTCAATACTGGTCAAATGTGTGCATAATAAATCTAATTTAGCAATTACCACTCTACACTATGACATAATTTACACCGTGTGCATAAAAGTCTTTGGATTTTATTTAGCATAAATTTCACTAACACGCCATCTATATGTACATATTTATTATATAATTAATCAAATAAAAAGATTCTGGCATTAGCTGAGACACTTATCCCAACACAAGTCTGCTTATCAACTCAACTTTTTTTTTTTGGAACATCCAAGATAAATATAAATAATTTTTGAACCGGAAAACAAGGGTCAGCAAAGCATTTTGGGGAAATACAGAAAGCTCTAAAGTTATCTCCAGAATAACAGAAATATTAATTCTGAGTCAGACCGGAATTTCCTACCAAACTCTGTCCCGGCTACAGCAAGAACCAAGAGCTAAAGACACGTATGAGAAATAGTCAACTTGAAGAAATATTTTTATAATATTCAGCAACCTGTAACTAGTTAATTTTTTAGGAGTTTTTCCTTATGCTACTGTTCTTTTGATTTTTTTTTGATAGGTGTTTTTGAACATTCTAAACCCTTCTAATGTGTAAATGGAGGATTAATAACAAACGGAATATTTTATTCGACATATTTAATACATGGAATATTAGTAGGTATCTGAAAATCCAAATCATCAATCATTAATTCAGAACCCAAAGAAGTCCTCACAAAGTGCCAGCCAATTCAGCAAACTAGAGATATTCTGAACTAGGTAGGAAGATCTGAGCAGCAGAGGAAACAAGTTATAGATAATTCTGACTAATAAAGAGCATAAAAGAGCTCCTTCTCCTTCTAACATACTTTATAAGTGACTATAGCAAATAGAAGCCATCCATCTGCTACCTTCTTACTGTGTGTATATATAAATATATATGTAAGACTCTATTTAGAAACACATACTTGCAATACAGATTGCAAACTGCCTGTTCAATCAAATATAAAGAACTTTTTTCACAGACAACACGCTCTCTTTAGTGAACGTACTGTATGTATTATTTACGTGAAACCAGCAGTAGCTTCCCTAAGCTTTTTATATTTCATTATTAATTAGCTTTGAATATTAAAAAAGTGAGTATCACTGGACTTACCCATAATGGTTAAAGCTGTGGCTTTTGTTAAGTCTTCTTTCATTGATTCTATTATTTCAAGATTACCACCATCCAAATTGCATCTATTTATGGTTCCATTTCCTGAACTGATCCAGTAAAGCTTGTTCTCCCCATAATCTATTGATAGACCTGTAATTAATGCATACAGCTTTAACTATGGCTTGAATACATCATATACATTTAATGTTGAGCTGTTTTCATAATAAAAGTGTATTTAGGAAATGTGTATATATATATACACAACATACAATTATATTTTCTCTGAATGACATATTTAACAAACCGTTGACATTTCTACTCACACTTAAAAAAAAACCAAAACAATTGAGAAAACAGAACTTGGTCATTTATAGTGAAAAACCTCACAGTTTTAGAAAGATTTGTGCCTCGTATTTCTCCCAGCATCTACACAAATCAGTGACTGACTGATGAAAGAGAATTATCTGTTAATAAAGAGTTACTTGAGTAAGCTGAGGTTCTAAGCAGGGTCATTAAAAACTAGTAAATGCAAAACAGGACCCATCATTTATATTCTAAAATTATGAATACATAAAGACTTAGAAAACAATCTACTTTTTGTGATTCAGATCTATAAAAACTCTGTTCTCTCCCTACATGTACAGCCCTATGCTTAGAATGCTGAAATACCAAATTCTAACCCAAATTCTTAATGAATGCATAGTATTAATTTTCATTTTGCTTCATAGTCAACTGACCTCATGATCAGTACTCAGACTTAGAAGCAAGAAAACTGTAGAAATAAAAATACTTGCAAAATAATGTGCTAAACAAACAAAAAAAACCACCACATATAATTTTTTGGAAGTAAGAGCAAAGAACTAAGAGATGACGTATTTCAGACTTCTATAATGATTTTAAAATGTTCAAGAACTGGTAGCAGGAGATTTTCTATAGTGAAATATTCTTGGCATGGTGACAGTATATACCATAATAATTTGCTTTGGTACCACAGCTTTCACAGAGTTCATGTTATGTGTCCAGCAGTGAGTTGCCAAAAAGTACTGTACTTCACTGCATAGGTCAACCTTTAGATATTGTACTGTAGTCTTCTTCCATCCTGTAAAGTGGACAGGTATTTTGAAAACCCTGACAGGAGAAAACAGTGCCCTGTGCTGCAGCACTTACAGCTGCCATCATGCCGTTACCTCTTTACACAGACTTGACATGACAGGCCAAAAGGTTTCAGCTTTCTGAGCTTCTGAAAAACAGCTTTCCAGTTCCTTTACAGTTACTGACATTCCCCCCCCCCCCCC
>VXAY01000767.1:324046-360736 GCA_013399855.1 Oxyruncus cristatus | reverse complement strand
CCCCCCCCACTCCCCTCCCTGCAATTTTATCATCCAGAAGAAAACAGCACACACTCAAGAGAGGATAAGGATTCAGAGTTGTGCCTTCAGGAGAGGCTGATCTTGAAGCGTCTCTGCACACACGTTTTCATCCTTGTACAACAAGCATCACTCAAAGCAAAAATACAGTGCCACGGATCTTGGAGACAAGCAGCACTTGCAGTACTTAGGCCTAGCACAGGGAACTCTCCTGGAAATATTGATGATGAACCTCGCTATGGGTTAAAAGGGAATACACAAGGATGAAGTTTTCCTTACTCCCAGAGGGACAGCATTTGTAATTCACTGCAATTCCCGACTGCTACTAGTCAGCTGCTCACTGATGTCACCTAGAAAACATCTCTTTATGGAGTTGCTGTCAATGCAAGCTACGCAGCAATTACAATCCTGTCTTGTCAGGTTTTACTTCAGATATTAAACTGGTGTTTCTCCACCTGGGTATTGCAATTACACAGGAGCAAATAACAAAAAAGAACATTCCTATCTCCTTCTTGTCAAGTCTACCATGTTCTTCCCGAAACACTTTCCACCTATTACCAACCCTTGTGATTTCTAATGCAGGCAAAGCGTGTTTATGGGTTTTTTTCAGGAATTATCCTGGTTTTGCTACTGAAAACAGGTGACTTATTAGCCATAAGCATCACAGATACTCAGGATGAATTCTACTGTGGGTGACTGGCCTAAACATCATGACCCAGCTCCTAAAGTCCATCTGAACATGAGGATTGTGCAATATTGGTCTCAGGGAATTCCAATGATCAAATGATCTGCCCAAGAAAATATGAAAATAGCATTAATTCTGAATTCCTATGAATACAGTTTAACGGAACTGCAGTGTTTTTTTCAACCAATATATATGTGTTGTTAGCATTTGAGCCTTTTAGAGCTCAAATGGACCAGCAAGTCATATCTAGTATGTACTAGCTAAGACAAAAATAAAAGACACCATCTGTCATCCTAAGAGTATCAGTTCCAAAATTTTCCAAACTACATACATTCTTGGTGATAACACAATATACTGTAATTGAAAAATCATCTCCTTCTTTTGATAGAACTCAAACAGAAAAAAAATTAATCAGCTTACTTCAGGTCACAGACAGGAAAACCATTCCTCATTCTCCAAATTCCAAATTATGAAACAAGACAACAACCCCCCCCATCAATTATCAGGATATCCAACTCTAATAAGCCAGATATTTGTCTTTTTCATTTACCTTGTCAGTTCCCCAAACACTCAAAATAGGCACTGCATAAAGTAGAGTTTCACTTATAGAGAAAGACAGTTTCTCAGTGAGAAATTAAATATTAAATTAAGGTTTTAAGACTGCTGCTTTCTGGCTCTTCAGCAGTGTTTTCTTGTTCTTAGCATGGGAATGTCTTATGGTAAGAATAATTTACAACATTGAAACAGGCATTTTGCATATATTCAAATATAGAGTTTGATATTGGAAACTTAATACTTACTTGATCTATAGTATAACTGATCATTTTTCATCAGACATGAAACTGAATTTATTTTCATGTCCATCCTAACTGACAAAAAACCTGAGCCAAGATGATACCCATTAAAAAGTTTTCCAGCAAGAGAAAGGTACAAGCTTTGTTTTCCCTTTACACACATATATACATATACACTCTTTACAAACTACATATTCTATATTACACATATATATCATATGTCATTTTAATGCAATAAGAACCTTCGACTTCGAATATGACCTATTTAAACTATTTATCATCAGATCTCAAAGGTGTTAAAAATTAATCCAATACTACAGAAAGAAAACAATTTTTTCCCCTTGTCCAAATATGTATTTGCACAATCATTCCTCATATTTGGTTCAGTAGCTTCACTGCCATTCAACAAACCCCATGAGAGAAACCATAAGGATTGCAATTTAGGACCTTGTGACCTGTGATCACAGAATATTCAGTGCAAAATGTTGCATATTTCACATACTTCTTAATATTGTCCTAATACTATTTAATGTGCTTATGCTTCACCTTAAAATCTGTGGGTTTACCACTCCTTTTTTTTCTCCAAATAAAAAGTAAATGTCTCTTCAAGTGGATAGACAGCAAATCAAAATAACAGTAAAACAGTCATCAAGTAATTTCTACAAAATTCATAGAATTTAGGGTCTTAAAAGCACATTGTGTTGCTCTTATGCCAAATTTATTGAATTCTTTAAAACATTTTCTCTTCTGCTTGCTTTATGTATTCAGTTCTGAAAAAATAAATGCTTTAAAATATAATCACTTTATTGATGGGCCATTAATAAATCTTCAACCATCAACAATAACCACTTAAGCTCTCTAAAAAATGAAATTATCTAAAGTAAGAGATCTGAACAAAAATAAGTACATAGAGAGAGAGAGCTTGTTTTTTTTGTTTTTTTTTTTTTTTTTCCAAAAAATGTCATAATTTATCTTCAACTGTATGAATTATCAAATACTAAAACCAAGGCTAAATCATTTTAGTAAACGTATGATTCAACTGTTGCTTTTTTCTTTTGATCATTCAACTGGCATTCTGGTGAGGAAGGATCTACATTTGCAGGCAAAACACCCTCTCACATATATCCATAACTTACTAAAAACTTGATCTCTACTTTTTTTTTTTGACCATGATATAAAAATTGAGAAATACATGTGGCTTCTGCTTCAGTCTACTGTAATCCTGGAAGTTAATAATAATAATCGACTACTACTACAGAAGAATTCAGTTAGAATGGGCCAAAGCCATCTTAAATTGTGAAACAAAAATCACATGAGTTTGTTCATGACTTTATGCCTGTTCTTGTCACTGTTACACATTAAATGGAAAACTTCACGGTACACTTAAATAGCAGTTCAAGATAATGCCTATAATAAATCACTCAAAGAAAAAAGAAACAGGGAAATAGATATTTACCAACGGGATCTTTTTGATTCTGGAAGAGTATTTTGCTGTTGCTGCCATCCATGTTTGCCATGTTAATTGTGTTACCGTCCGTCCAGTAGAGTTTACTGAAGAAAATCAACATATTTAAAATGTTGCTTTGTGTACACAGTATTTTTAATGCATCATTAGAGAAAACATTCATCAGTTTAGAAGGAGGCAAAATGAGCAACCACCAATTACATGATTTAATCAACGGCTTTGGCAGAGCACCAGCATTCAGGTAAGAAATTTTCAGCAAAAATCTTTCAAATGTGTGCTTTTACTTGAAGTTCGAAAGAAAACAGAACGGGTAAACTCAAAATATGAATGAAGAAGAATTTTCTGACTAGATTTACTGTAGTTCATTCATTAAAACCACAGATACCTTACCCTTTTACTGGGTGAACTGCAAGACACTGAGGTTTATCGATTCCATGGATGATTGAGGTTTTCAAGGAACCATCTAAATGTGCCACGTTAATTTGTGTTTCATCAAATTCCGAGCTAATCCAATATAAATTACGTGATATCCAATCCACTGCAAGACCTCTGATACTCTGAATATCTGCAAAAAGGGAAAGCAGTTGTTATTTTGATTTTCTTTCTGGATGATTTTCAGTCTTGGGGAAAAAGAAAGAATAACTTCTTCTGGAGTTTGTTGTGTAATATTCTCTTCAGGTGTATTTATTCACTAATTGCCAAGAATTAATAACCCTTATTTGTCTTCTTGGGCCTGATACACTTGAAATAAAAACACAAACACGAAAATCACACTCAATATTCATAGCATAAAATCTATTGTCCAAAAATAATAATCAGAAGTGGTGAATTTTTGCATTGTGTTTTTCCACTTAAGAAAGCATTAATTACACAGTGGTTTTCTAAAACAATGCTATGTTGAAGTTTAAAGATCTATTTTCTTCATCAGCATCAGGAAGGCTCAGTACAGAGGATCTGAATTAAAACCCCTGGTCTAGAGAACAGGTCTATGGCACAGAAGTAGCTACATCACTGAAGTAGTTTTCTGGGTTTATTTCTCTGAATGCTCTGAAGATTCCAAGTTACTCCTCTGCTTTCTTGAGTATGGCTAAACATCTGTCAGCTGATGGGAAGAGATGAATGAATTCTTTATTTTGCTTTGCTTGTGCTCATAGCTTTTATTTTTCCTATTAAATTGCTTTTATCTGAACCCATGACTTTTCTCACTTTTGCCCTTCTGATTCTCTTGCCCATTCCACTTTGGGCTTTGACTGAGCAGCTGAGGCAGCAAAACATAAGATATGATCAATTTGGTTGCTTCACAGTGTATGTGATGGTCTTCTTTAGCAAGGTATTAAAAAAGAAATGTTCATCCATGTTAATATCTGCCTTAAGTCCTGGGTATAAAGTCACTGCTCAAGCTCTAGATATCAATGTCTCTTTGCCTTGAGACAGAGCTGCTTCATATTGATTCTCATCTTTGTAGGCAAGAAGCAGGCCAAGGGTGATTTAAAGATTTCATTACAGTTCATTGTTTATACACAACTTTTGTCAACTTAACGTGGTGATTTCCACTGACAGAATTATTATAGTTGACAAACTAATGTGGATGTGGCTGTGGACTGGGTGCATGGACATAAGGTTGAGCTGTGATTGGGCATTAGGAAGTTTGCCAACTCCAGAGAACATCAAACACATAGTCCTTGACCCGCTTTGAACTGATCCCCCTGCCCTTCTGGGTCTTTTGGTTGGAGAAACTAGAAAATAAGCATTTCCTACTCCTAAAAAGATTAAAGTATGACTTTGGCATCTTTGGGACATTGGCGTAAGACTTCATCCAGTGAGAATTGCACTTGTTTGTGCTTACAAAGCTTCTTATGTTCTTATAAGAAGTATAAAAATATAACTGTAAGCAAATGAGGTCGTTTACACATAATAAATAGTATTTACAATGTTTTGATCTGCCAGAAAATTGTAATTTTGCAAACTTGAATATAATGAGTTACATCCAGAACAAAAAAAAAAAACCCACAAAAGTTCCACCACAGAAGCTACTGTAATAAAAGGAATATGAAAGAATGTTGATAAACACTCACACACAGTATGTTTCATTAAGTTCCTCGACAAGTTCTGTTATTTTTTACTATATATTTTCTATAATAAACAATATTTTTATTTTAGTACCATTAAAAAAAAAACAAACAAAAAAAACCAAGCAACAAGTCTCTGCTGGGCTCTGGAATACCGGACGTGAAGAGCTCTAGGAGGCACTGTAAACCTTGTTCTCATTATTGGGACTGAAAACATGTCTAATTGTTAATAAAGCTGTCTCTGAGACAGCAGAGAGGAAAAAAAAAGCCACACAAAATAAATGAATTCATCAATCTGCATAGCCAAATGGGGATATTCCCATATTGGTCCAATCACTTCCAAAAATGTGCTAATACAGAACTAATTTCTTCTAAAGTGACACAAGGGGCAGAGTTTTAATTAACTTTCTGAAGTCCCCCAAATAATAAACTATTTGATTTATTTGTTCACAAAAATCAGAAAAGGTCTGATCTTGCTCAATTGAGTTATTTCTTTTCTCCTTTTCCCTCCTCAAACATACCTTTAACCAGAGTGAGTAAAA
This sequence comes from Oxyruncus cristatus, assembly GCA_013399855.1. Lineage (NCBI taxonomy): Eukaryota > Metazoa > Chordata > Aves > Passeriformes > Cotingidae > Oxyruncus > Oxyruncus cristatus. The sequence goes on along the minus strand of VXAY01000767.1, from coordinate 355,163 downwards.
TTTGCCTTCAGACAGTCCGTTTTAAATGAACAATCAAACAAACACTACCAAGGACAATGAATTGTATCAATTTAATACCAGCGTTACTGATGATGACTGACATAGGGTTGAAGCAATCAGGTGTAGACTTCATATTTCATTAGATTTCTGTATTTCTGAATATATTCTGTACAGAAAAAAATCTGTTACACCAGTATCACCAGAAGTACAAAGCTACCGTATCGTGTGTTTCACCAATGGTGCCAAAGTTGAAAGTTCTACATGGACTGGAAATAAAAACCAGCTCTGACAGAGCTAATTTCTTTGCTAGGTCAGCCAAAGGACATAGGAAATGCTTCAGTGAAAAGCTATGACCGGATACTATGCTTCTCCTGCTTTTTATCTTTATTCTTTCTACCTTCTTCTGAAAATATTGTTTCCCTTTTTTACTGCACATTTCAAGCTGGTATAAAATCAATGTTAAAATTACATCCCAATTTGTTTACATAAAATTGAATTATGAATCAATAAAATGAACTAGAATCCTAAAGAAAATAATTCTGCTTGTTATTGTTTAGATCAATTATCCAATACCAGTGCAAGGTACACCGACTGAGAACTTGCATGCCCATATTTTAGCATGCTTACAACTCGCATTTACCTAGAATTAATTATTTTTACTTCAATGCTGTGCCATTTACCTCTTGAAATAATGGTTTCTAAGCCAGTCCCATTGATGAAGGCACGTTTGATGGTCTGTGTTTTCACATCAGTCCAGTATAAGCGTTCCTCAACAGCATCGAAATCTATGACTGTCACATCATCAATGTCAGGAACAGTGAAGGCTGTGATGAAGTTGAAATACGGGTTTTCTATGTCCACCCCTCTTATTTCTGAACGCCTTGCATAGAGAAGAAATTTCTTTCTTTCTGTTAGAAAAAAAGGAAAACATTATTCCTCAACCTCTTTACATCTCTAACAGAAATCCGAGTCATTCATTTGAGATCTCTTTACAAATGAGTAAACAGTGTTTATATGAGCGATTAAACATCTCCAGAAAACCTGCAGACTCATGACACCTGAGAAATAACAGGTAAAGAGCATAAAAATCACGGGAAAAAAATAAAATAATTCTGGAAGATGGACGTGGTGTTACCACACTGCTAAATCAATCTTACGAACGTGTAAGAAAAAAATGCTGAAATGTTTTTTATAAAAAAAAATTTCCCTGCCTTGCCCACTCAAAAAATTAGTTTTACCTGCACATCAGATCAGACTCTAATGTTTGGTATTTCAGGGGAACAGGAATTCACTGTAACAGGGAAGTTTTGCAAACAACAAATGTGTGTGTAAGCAGTGGAAGGCAAACGAGTGGAACAAAAAGGGCAAATTGATGCTTCTAATTTACACCTTCACTACAGAAAAAGGATGACACACTAAAGGCAAAACAAAGTTCCTTTTTTAACCTCAAAAGTCTAAATTATTGGAGCAAATGCCTGTGAAGGAACAGTAAAAGCAGCTTTTTTTCCCCCCTGCAATATCCTTGAAACAACAACATATTTTTTTATTTCCTAAATGTTATTAATCAACGCTGAAAAGAGTAATTTAGTACAAGGTTTTACAGATAATGCACACAATTATTCGACATTTTGAGGGCTTTTATAGCTTAAAAGTGTTTATTGTAATTGGGGTTTTTTTTAACTCCCCTGCAAGGTTGCACATCTAACATTTACTCTTTGTTTTTTAATCCTTGGAAATGAAACCAAGGCAACTCTGGAACAGGTAGAGATTTAAGCTATTAAGCATCTTTTTGTTATCCGGCTTACCTGACTCATAATTTTTGGGTGTCGCACATGAGAACACAGAGCTTTCTGGTTTGCAGAGATAAAGTTTTACCAACATATCACACACATAAGCAGCACGAAGGAACGGCTGTGGTAGCAAATATCGAAGCACCACAGACCTCAATTATGAGAATAAGTTAATGATTCTCAAAAAGTAGACGCCCCTTTAAAACATGTCATTAAAAAGCACCGCAGAGATTGCGTGTAAGATTAATTTGTCCAGTCGAAAATTCTAAAAAAAATCAATAAAATTGTCAGGCATTGGGGGGAAAAACTCACCATAACATGTTTTCTTGTCTAAAGACAGTTTCATCAGGTGTGGACAGGCACAGGCAGCACTTCTGTTGTGATTGATCAGACACATGTGTGAACATGGACCTCTGCCCTCATTAGCAGCACATGGATTGGAAGCTAAAATTGAATAATGAAACACACAAAAATTAAAACCACCCTTTAGAATTAAGGTTTGTCACACTGGCATAAGCTACACTTGTGAGAAAGTGGTAAATATTCCATTAAAAGACAAACCCAACCTCAGTGATAAACTGGGCTTGTGCTCTAATCACCTTTTCTAGGCTAGTATTCAAGTCTTGTCCAAGAATATATATCTTTTTTTTTGTTACTACAGCCACAAAATTTATCATTTTAACCTCATGAAGCTACATGGATAAAATTTTCCCAGGGAGACATTAATTTTGCAGGCTATTCATAAGATTTAAATGTATAGAATTTTCCAATCCTAACAAGGACACATGGGATTAAAAAAAAAAATGTTAACACGATGATGGCCTGAAAAACAAATTTAATTTCATGAAAGCTTAGTCAAAGCTTAGATTGTGAGATGAACTTTGGCAAATTCAATGTTTCCTCTCAGTTTGATCTCTGCCAGAAGATAGATGGAAATCTAACATGCAAAGATAAATTGAAAAAAAAAACATGGCAAAGTATTTCTACTTTTCTTAAAGAAAAACCTGCCCTAAGTGAAGCTTTTAATTAGTAGTTTCCTATTAGTTCACTGATTGAATAAGGTGTGCTAAAATTGCTTTAAAGAGCAGAAAGAAAGCTGACTGGAGAAGTCCTCTTAGTCTTACAAAACCTGGAAACCATTCCTATTATCTTACACAGTTCCAGAGCACTGCTGAAGAGACATTTCAGGCATAAACAGAAAGCAATGCTGATTTTTCCTGTAACTAAAAAAACCCTTTGAAAATTAACATTGATGGAAAGTGGGAATGACTGACTCATAAAAACAAATTTATAATTATCAAAAACAGTTAGTTTAGAATATATTCTTCCAGCACTGTGCTAGCCTGCAATGCAAGTAATTAGACAACTAGGGAAATCTGATGTATGAATTTCTTTGCAAAATAAATTTAGTTCAAACGCTGAATTTGAAGACAAAAGTCGAAGTTTGTTTCATGGAACCATTTTTTTTCCTCAGTGCTTCCTTAAATTCAGGCACCAACTCCTGGACCCTTTGACTACTTACTTGTCTAACCAGTACCACAGGAAGGATAAAACTTTCAAAACCTTGGTTAAACAGATTCATGAAATTCTTTCCATCATGATTCTATCAAAAAAAATCACAGGGTTTTACTGTTTTAAAGTCATCCCATTTGCCCCTTTTAAGAACTGGCAGCCCTGAAGGCCACTCAACACTCTCCCAGCCCTTAGTTTGCCCCAAAAGTTTATTGAGAGCAGCATCCCATATCCTCTCTGGCAGGTCTCCTAAACCTCTGACAAAACTTCCTCTGGGTCAATACGCTTAAAAATATTTATTGCTGCTTAATGATTTAATATCTTCTTTGCTAATAGACTCTGAAAACGTGGTTATCCTCATGGGATGACTGTGCTTGATTCTACCTTTCCCAAAAACTACAATACAGAGATGTTAATTTAACACCACTTTTCTTTTATCTATAGGAACAAGTTTGTGTGGAACACAAAAACGATGAAGTTAAGGAAACAACACTGAAGTTAAGAAGGTTCAAGGAGCCTTCACAGATAATAATTATTAATGCACTACTAGTAAATATACCTCTATGAACTATATATCAGAAAGGAAACATAACTCAGACTTTTGACAATGTTGTGAAGGAGATCATATAATCATTTAGGTTGTAAGGGATTTAAGGAAACCATGTAGTGGTTCAATCTCCTGCAATTTTTTGACATTTTTAACATTGCTACTGAGAGATTTAAAATTTAGTTGTATGTTTTGTGCAACAATTTCCTTTAATTTATTTGCCAACACATTAAAACAGTGTTTTTTTGTGGAACCTCAACCTCTCTATATGCATATAACCATCAGTGACAATGATTTATTCCAGGCCTAAAAATAATAAATACAAACTTGTTTTTCGGTGCAAGTAGTGCATTTTGTTCTTCTCCACTGAAGTTGTGGTTCCAGTCTGCTCCACGTATCCACAAAGAGGAGTCAGTACAATTCACGTACTGTCTGTTGCCATCACAATTCCCATCACAATTCCCTTTACTTAGCATGGAATATAAAATTGGTGGAAAAAGAACTGTTCTAAAGCTGGTGTTTTTGTTTCCACATGAATGAACAACTCTGGGGGCAAACTATCGTAATCTAAAAATTACTTCTTGCAGCACATATTTATATATTCCTTTCACATTCATACTGCTTTCATTGAATAACAGCTAAGCTCATTCTTTATTTTCTAATAAAAACCAATTCTCCTCGGGGCACATAGATATGTTATTGTTTTGACTCTCAAAAATTTGGCTGTTATTTCCTTGTCCTGATTCTAATACTTTCTTCTATTTCTATTGTGAATAACCACATAACTATTCCTTATTCACCTTTTCCATGCCATTTATGATTTCACAGACTGGCAGCATACAGAAGCCTGTCTATAAGTTGTATTTCAAGCAGTATCAGCCTACCTGTCCTCAGACCAAAACCTTTCCCATACTCTTGATCAGACTGTCAAGATTTCTCAATAGTTTTGATACGATCTGTACACAGTATTCAAGATGTGGGAGTAATATGACTTTGTACAGCACCACAGTTCACCATCTATACTTCTTTATTCATTTCCTAATCATTTCCAGCAATGTATTCCTTTTGATCATAGCAACCCACAGAAGTGGCATTTTCACCAATATGCCTTTTGCATTATTTAATTGATTTCTACTCCTGATTGCTTGTCATTCTATTTCTCTTACAGTATTGAGCACAGATGTGCATACGTCACTCTGTCATCATATTACTTCTTGACTACCCTCTGATTTTATTTAAACAAAACATTTATTTTTCTTGACCAGTAACCCTTAAAAAAACAAAAAAACCCTCAGACATTCCATCACCAGCTGACAAATGAACAGTTACTCTGACAACCTCTCAATATGCTCATTCACTGTGGACAAACCTACGGTCCCCATTAACTTCATGTTGAACCTGTCCCTTCATGGCATCAGATTAGCGAGACATAGTTTGATCTTATACTTTAATGGTGCAAAACATGATTAAATTCTGCCCACACCTTCAAATATATGCACTGCAGTTACATCAAAAGGGTCCTTTTGAATTGCTGACAATCAATTCCCACTTATATTTAAAACCAGCTATAGATCTAATCATCTGCTCACTTTCAACCATTTCAATAGCACTGCTTTTCATAAGGCCAGAGATCCTCCTGCTGTAGTCAGCCAAGTTAAAAATCTTTATACCACCTGATTATTTTAGCACTGATCTTGGGAACTTGCAAGTTAGGACAGATCAGATAATGTGTGTTCTAAAATAAATAATTATTTCCTCTAATCACCATTCCTATTCCAGTTTGTAATCGTCCACTTCAAGAATTAGTCAACATACTACCTAACAAAATTTTACATATCACCATGAAGCTAAATAAACTAGAACATTATTAGGGCAAAGTTAGCACAATTCTTCATGATATGGCATTGTATAGAGTATGATAACTTTATGGGAGCTCTTGTTATCAGCTATTGGATTGGGTGTCAAAACAAGCAAGATGAGCTCCTCCATCACACAGTGACACACATGAACCACGTGCCCAAAAAGTTGCAGACAATAATGTCAACTAGAAGAATTCATACAGGAAGAATAAGTCAAAGCCTTTAAAGAACAAAGAGACCATTTTAGGCTGAAAAATCACTGAGTTACATGCTACTGGAAGCCTGTATGTGGGGAGAACGGCTGCTGTCTTTCCCCAGATCCACAACTTCCTTTAGGCCCTGATCAGCCACTGTCAAAGATAGGATGCTGAGTTAAGACAATGGGAGGAGAGACTGCATTTATAACCCCTAAAACAAAACTGGAACTTTCACACGGCACTAAGGAACCCACTTTAAAGCTCAGAAAAATTGTATGCATTTTGCATGACTTATATATAGCACTTTCTGCTGGTTTTGAAGTAGAAAAGGATGTACACAAGGTTGAGATAAAATCTGAAAATAGTATTTTGTTTTTAAACCTACCCATCTTAAGCTACATTTCTGTGAAAAAGTTATTTATTTTAAACAGCTGGCAATCTGTGCCTCAACAGAATACTGTAACAAAACAGTGCTACGTTTTTAATTTTTTAATCACAAAAGAGTCCAGTGGTACCAATATACTTTATAATCAACAGTTACTACACTGCTTGTTATGATTTTTAAATAAAAAATTCATTTGCAGAAAGGAAAATAATTCCATGTCCATGTTTGTTTTTTTTTGTTTGTTTGTTTTTCCTTTTAATTCAAAGCAATACCCTTGAGAAACAAACAAACAAAAAAAAAGGAATGTGGGAGAAATTCACAGCTTTCTGTTTTCAAGCTGCGATCCTTCCAACGCACTCTACCCCTCTTAACATTATCCTTGGTGCATCTCCTGTACAACTTCTTGCGACTAAAATAGAAGACCTTGCTCTTCGCAGCAAGTGGGTTTCTAATTTAATGGAGCAAGCTGAAAGTCTTCCTAGAAACCCTGTATTTGCATGGTTAGCAGCATTCCTGACACAGAGCTTCGGTTCTGGGAAGATGAGTGGGTCTCAAGTTCATATTCCGGAGAATATTCCGCATTAGGTAAGAAGGTTTCCACAATCCCCTGTGGTTTACTGACAGATGAACTTATCATCCATACAAATATCTCACTGCAACTTCACTACCTTAAATTAGCATCTGTCCTAGATTGACTGTTGCTTGAGGCAACAGGAATTTTTTAGCTCTGCTCTACTTCATTTCAATCAAAATAACTTGCATGATACGTATTGAAAGCTAATAAACTTTCACCTACATAGGTGACCCAGATGTAGATCTGTGGAGATTCAACTAAAAAATGTTCATCCTTCAGTACTTTATTAATACTGACAGTGTGCACTGTAAATCTAATGTTAATTTTATTTTGGGACTCTAACCTGCACGATATCTTGTTCATTTATTGAAAAAGAGCAACAAATTCAAAAGAAAAAAAAGAAGTTATAGTATAGTATCACCATTTTTGTCTAGCTCCAATAAAGCAAGGTACTGGAGATTCAGGAAAAAAAAAAAATCCTTCCATTGAAAGCGAACAATTTAGAGCAAACCCAAAAGGCCAATCATAAAATCAGAATCCAGTGTTTTCTACACCATCAAAAAAAAACCAAACCTGCAATTACACAACTTGATATTTGAACTTCTTTATTCTGGCAAATAACAGCTGAAAACTCTTCTACAGCTTTTACTTGCCTTGAGGCCAAGATATCTGTGACTGTGGAATACTGACTGATGTCTCCCTAGGCTATAGACGCTCTCTGAAGACGCTGCCTGGCCCCAGTCCAAACAGAAAGTAGTTGTTCTTTTTCTGACAGCAAGAAAAGGCTAATGGGAACTCCACTGCTACTCCGAAAACACCAAATATGGAACAGAGCTCCTCAAATCCCAAAGCTCGGGAAGTGACTAATTACAAAAAAAAAAAAAAAAATTAAATCCCCTCCCTGCCAAAAAAAAAACCCCAAACCAAAAAAAAAAAAACACAACAAAAAACCAAGCCAAAACAAAAAAAAACCCAACAACAAGAAAATAAACAAAAAAACTCCAAAACAACAAAAACCCCAACAACAACAAATCAAAAACAAACAAAAAAACCCAACCACAAAACCCCACAAAAACACAATCCCCCCCAAAAAAACCCCAACAACCAAAACCCCCAAAAAACAAACCAAACCAGAAAAACCTACAAAACTCCCCACAAAAATCAAAAAAACAAGCCCAAAACACCACATTATTTGAAAGGGGTGTGCAGAGGTGTGTATTTACTCCACTCGTATTTTCACATCCTGGGCGTGCGTATTTTTCAGTCTAGAAGTCAAACAGCTTTGTTAGAGCAGTAGACTGCCCTAAAAAGTAAATTCTTAAAAGTTAGCAAAATAAGAGGCTTATTTCAAAAAGTAATAAAGCCCAAGGAACTTGACATCCACTCTCAACTAGCAACATTCTTCTTCAATATACATTCATAATTATTTTAAAATAAAGCCATCAGAAAAATGTGTCCTGACAATCTATGTCACCTGCTGTGAGGTAGATGAGGAGGTCACTGTGAGTCCTTATCACAGCTGTCATGAAGCTTCACGAATTCGCAGGGAATTGTACTCATTGCTTTCCTTTGTTCCACATGTGCCCTCCTTCAAATCTTTTGACTACTAGTGCGCAGGGAGAATTTTACTTGCTTGTACTCATTTACGTTTTCTATGTGTAACTAATGCAGAACTAGGTTTCAAGACATTTACAAAGCCATACAAAATTGTCGGGATTTAATGTTTTCGAATCAAGATTGCTCAGGATCCACTAACATCAAAGTCTAAATGGTTTACTGAGCACTACAAACCCTGGGTGAGAAGAAAAACAAAATATAATTTCTCAATATTAAAAAAAAAACCACAAGTGTACATGAGATAAATTTTCAAGTAGTTTCTATTAACATCAACTTTCTGACAGGAGAGTTGAAATTTATCCAGAGAACCTGGGGAATTCTGTAACTTACTAGTGGTCATCCTCCAGTGGTATTTTTTATTTCCTACATTTATGTACAAAAGACTGACTGTTTTTGTTATATCTCACAAATAAAAATACATATTCAACTCTTTTTTCAGCACTGGTATTTTGCAGGGTACCTATATATATATATGTATGAACTGCATATAAACTTCTGCCACATGGGTTGCATGCATCTGCCTTCACCTCTTGCTGAATACAACAGTTCAAGGCAAATTCATATACAAATTAATATAAAATTTCATATTAAAAATGCCTATTCCCCCCCAAGAACAATAATAAGTTATTCTAAAAATAATACAGATATTTACACATTACAAAGAATACTTATTCCCCCTGTCATAGGAAGAATAATTAATTATTCTATAAAGAGTCACCTCGTGGTTGACGACTTGGATGGTAGATCTGAAGATCAAACGGCTGAGCACTTGTTTTTTGTATTACACTGACATTCTGGCCAGTCCACTTATTGGCTTTTGCCAGTGTGTTGGTTCTCCAGTCTGTCCAGTACACTTCACTCCCATACAAAGACACAGCAAAAGGGTGAGAAAGATATTCGTGACCCCGTATGATCTCTATCATGCCGGTTCCATCATACAGTGCAGAATAAATGGCATCCGACCTACAAGATAACCCCAAATTTAAGATTGCGTAAAAATAAAACAAACATCACACAACCATTATGAAATTTGGCCAAATTTATGAAAACTTCACTCTTACATACTGGTAAGACCAAAGGATGTTCACGGTGCAACCGTTAAGTTCAGAGACGATTTAGTTCAAATTAATAATTTAACTAGAGATATGAAATACTGGCTTGCTTGTATAATGTTTAAATTTACCTCCCTGCTGTGAAAAATACAACAGGAAAATCAGTTTCAGATGAACTGACAAAAAAAAAAAAATTAGTTAACTATCTTGGGCCTTCCATGCATGAGTGTCAGGGAGGACATATGGGAACTGCTCTCTGAAGAACAGGGAGCCAGGAGCCATGGATGATAGCAGAGCTGGCAGGGCAGAGGTTTCGCCCCTGCCCTTGAATGAGGCAAGAGCAGATCCCAGGGGTGGTAGCCAGGTTCAACCAAGAGTCCAAACCACCAGAAAAGTTGGTGGTGACAATCCAGGCTCAGGCCAGGAAGCCACAGTGGTGGTTGGGATCTGGACCAAGAGGGCCCGTTGCAGGGAGTGCTTCGTGTCCGCGATGTAAATAACTACATTCCACTTACACTGCATTTCACATCTCTGCGTGAAGGAATAAGGGTTTATAAGCAGATAATAAGAAAGTTGTTATCACTTTACCTGGCATCTGTCCACACTATCCTTTTTTCAAAGTGATCTACAGTAAGGCCATTAGGCCAGGCTCCAGTATCCATATCTTTATATATGATCTTTCTTTCCGCTCCGCTCATGGAAGCCGATTCAATGCGAGGAAAATTTGCATCCCAGTCGGTCCAAAACAGAATCCTTGGAAGAGGAAGAGGAAAAGAATAGGGATAGAAGAAGATATTAAAGTACCAAGAATAATCTGAAACGGTTTAATAAGACAATAGTTGGAAAAAGGTTCAAACATTGGCATGCTTTAAATAAAAGCAATAAACACAGATCAATTTGGGCAACTATATAAATTCCTTCCAGTAAAAGGGTAACATGGAGGTAATATTTCATTATTAGTGTTAGAACAATAATGAAATTAAGAAAGTTTTTTTTAAAAACTATGGGTTTAACAGCATTCTCTTTTACAAGCCCATTTATACAAGTAACAGCTTGTCTTTCTTCGCTCTGTAATTAGAAACCCAGTTCATTAAATGAAATTATAATGAAAGCCCTTGAAATCAATCCACAGATGAGAAGGATGGGGAGGCGAGAACAGCAAGAAAGGTGATTTGAGGTAGCAGGGATCAAGGAACAGGCTAAACAAGAGATTTTTATCTATTATTAAGTGTGTTACAATGAAGACCCCTAGATTTTGGTATGTGATCAGCAAATTTTATAGAGATCAGTCCCAAGAAAACTGAAAAACTGTGTTGTGTGGTTGGCTCCTTCAGTTACACACTATCTCCAGTAGTTTTCCAATAGGGAGAGCTTTCACCTGTATTACCAAAGTAGAATCTTGCTAAGGGTCAGAAGCAGCATCACCAAAAGGCCAAAAATACACTAACTATTCTCAGCTTATTGAGTTTTCAACAACACACAAACTATTTTTACTTGTTAAAGGAAAAAAACACCTTTGATAGGGAAACTTCTGACTAGTTGTAAAGAGCTAATGACAGATAATCAGGTTGTAACCAAACTTATGACAAGTTTTCATATTTCCCACTAGAAGACCTTCAACCTTAACAGCCAGAGAGGTTAAACAGGATAAGACCACATGGTGCTGTTTGTCTCAGTGTTGAGTTTCTGCCTGTGTAGACCCATGTGGACACACATGTTTATGAATAAAAGTTTATTTTAAATACATTTGTGCATGTGTAAACTGAGAATACACGCTCAGCCCCACTGCAGGCTGGAATGGAGCTGTGGAGTCACACCTCTATTGGGATACAGGATTTGTGCAGTCCTAACACAACCCTTTGCTTTGAATCATCAGTGTTTGTTTATTCACGTTTCTTTGTGAAAAGACTGAGCAGCTATTCCTATCTGTGTTCAAAGATTTTATTCTTTCCTTACTTGCAACATAATGCAGCATCAATTGCTTCCAGTCTTTCAAGAGGCAGATTAAGCCTTCAGTTTCAGCAAGAGTGGTGATTTTATTTTTTTTTTTGCCTTCCAACCACTTAATTTGAACAACTTCTCTGCCAATTTTTCTGCCAACAAGATGCCTCTTTTTAAAGATCTCTATAGATAAGCAATGCACTCTGTAAATAAGCTGTCTACCACCTCAGTTGAGAGGGCAACATCCTTGCTCTTTTAAAGCACGTACACCCTAATTCACAATTCAGGTCCCACAGAGACCTCAGGTGTCAGAATATGGGACCTTTATCTATTTTTATGTTCACAGCTTTGTTTCTGTAAGAAATATTCAGTGAAGACACGACAGACCATAGCAAATCCTAAAATTAAATATTCCCCAAATTAAATATCATGACTGCAAACTCACAATTTGTATTATTTTTGGCCACATTTACTTTGTGGTTGGTGGTTTGTTGTTTTTGTTGTTAAGTTGTTTGCTTTTTTTTTCTTCTCTGAAAGAATAATAATTATGAGAAGAGGATGTAGCTATTGACTATCACCTAATAATCTGATTTATAGGATATCCCTAATGAACAGGTAGAAAAAAATACTGACAGAAGCTGTCAAACATTATCTCTGTTTTAAAGATGGAAAAACAAATATGAAAGGTGGGATTTACCTCACTGAACTGTTAGTCTTCCAGTAACACCTAAACTACGTTTTTATAGTCCCACCAAAAAAAACCAAAACAGACTCTAAGTGAGATGAATCACCTGGACACACTTAAATCTGTCCATTAACTACACAGGAAGGTTAGATCAAAGGCTCCCAGTTACTATCACCCAAATAAAAAAAAAATAAATAAATTAAACAATCACATGGCAAGGGAAGTGATTTGCCAACAAACAGATATCTGCATCTCCTAATCTACATTTTTTAACCCTTTCCACTGGGACAAACCCCACTAATACTGGATTGTTTATCACTCAAAATACACTTTCAAGTACTACTAAAGATAAGTCAGAAATTATAACTCACATCAAAAAAGGCAATCAATCAATCTCACATTTAAACCTCTAACTTTGAAATACTTTGCAACAAGAAAAAGTAACGTTTTTATAATTACCCATATCTGGGATCCAAAGCAATAGCCCTTGGATGTTCCATAGCTCCAGCTATTAATGTTGTTCTCAGAGTGCCATCCAGTTTTGCTACTTCAATTTGGTCCAAGTTGCTGTCTATCCAGTATATGTTTCCTGCAATCCAATCTACGGTAAGACCTTCAGGTGTGGCCAGGCCATGTTGTACCACAACCTCAATGGCACTAACACCTTAAAAAGAGGAAAAAACAAAAAAAAAAGAAAATTAACAAAGAGTCTTAAAGAACTAATATAGAGTCTGGTATAGTGAACATGGACATACAAGTCTACCATATGTTCCTGGAGTGAATTCTTGATTAATCTGTATCTGATGGATGATAACACTTTGTTCCATGTGATTTTTTTTTTAACAAATGCAACAGGATGCTGAAAATAAGTTCAATTTTGGCAGAACACAAATAAAATACATTCCACAGTAATAAAAAAATCTTAGGTTTCTGATGCTTTAGTAAGGAAAGCCCTGAAACCTTTGATAAAGGTCAGAGACCACATGCAGAGTAACACAGAGGAGGTACAGAACTCATGCAGCTCTATTTACCTTCCTTCTCAATCAGAAAGAGAAAACTGGAAGATTGTGGTAAAGTCAGAAATGGCAGGGAGAACCCTGTTTGGAATATGTATTTTCAGAAGCTCCACAATAAACAGCCTTACTTTCTTTCTTTGAATTCACATGCACAATTCACACTGTTGCTGTCTATTAACCAAATACTTCTTCCAGAGAATCACAAAATTTTTCACACAAATTGCAACTACAGAACCACTCTGTTAGTCCACAGGACTTTCAGGAAGGCAAAGTGCTCTTGCAAGTGCAAGTCAGTTCTTGACAGTTGCAAGACTGAAGGATTAATTTATTTTTTTTTTTAATTGTTACACCCCAGAAGCCACTGGGGTTCTGGTACAGTGGGATTAAAACACAGTGTGACAACAACAAGCTCTTACTGATGTCACACAAACACCAAAACCAGGACTGGAAAGCAGCAATTCTTTCACTGTCTTTACATACTTAACAGTGTAGGATATTTCTTTCCTCATCTGGATCTGTGGATATAAAATACCCACAAATATAGTCTCCTAGTGAGCAGGAAAAAACCCAGGGAACTAAAATCAAGCATGTCAGAGGACGTATGTGTGAATGCATAAGTGAACTTTTAAAGAAGCAAGTCAGACATTCTTATGCCTGCTAGCTCATGCAGGAATGAATGTACACTTCAACAAAGAACATTTTGTAGAAACACTTTTGTATATGTTATGAGATTATATTGAGTTTAGGCCATCATTAGGTCACCAGGGCAAAGAAGGAGTCTTTCTGGATGCTATAAAATTTTGAAGTAGGATCTGTCACCTAGTGAGAGGAGAAAATTTATCAGACATCTGATAAATTCTCATACTTTTTCAATAAGATGAAGGTAAATTACAAAAAAAGTGAAAGAAATCAATATTGCACTCATTGGACCAGGAAGAAATATCAGCCTTTTGCATTTGCCATTTTCTTCCCCCTATAACATCTTGCAAAAACAAGCTTTGATAATAAAAGCCTTTTCTAGCTTGACATCAAGTACAATCTAGATATACACCTTTTCAGAGGCAGAATAACATCATAAGTTCTGTTTCTGTGAATGGCAGCTCAGTTATGATTGAACAGGTCTGACACCCTGTAACTGCAGTTGTTCTTACTGTTAAGAAAACAAAGATTAAATCCATACCTCCAGTGTCAGAGAGCTTGCCCCTGTAAATTTTGTCCTCTACCACATCTGTCCAGTACAGTAAACTCTGACTGAAATGAAAGTCAAGGGCTATTGTATTTCTTAGCCCAGGAACCAAGAGGCTGTAGTCACGTTTGTGAAGATCAATTTTTCTGATCTCGTGTCGAATAGAAAAAATTATGAAAGCCTCAAATGGATCTGGAAGCAGAAGATTTTTTCAAAAGGATAATAAAGAAGATATTGTTACATATTAATATAAATGACAAGTAGAGGGTGAACAACAGAGAACTTAATCATGAGGAACAGATGATTAAACCAATTCAATTCATCTTCTGATAAGGAGTCTTTCAAATACTTTTTCAGTCCCACAAACTTTTCACTTTTCCCTTCCAACATTACCTTTGATCCCAACTATAGATATTAAATTCAGAAATATCAAACTCATCTATTGAACTGTGTTTTGTAGTCCATAATTTGAGCTTTAAAAAGTCCCAGTAGCAAAATCAAAATTTGATTTTTCCAAAGTTTCAGAAAATATTAATCCATTAAATTAGACAGTGTTTCAAATAGCAGTTAGTTCAAACATTTTCCTAAAATATACATAACGTACGTTTTCAATATACAATGTACCTTGGTTTTCAATTGAAGTGCTTAAAAAACCCCTCACCCCAAACTAACAAGCAAGAAAATTAACATCGTACATGCTTATTAATACACTTCATCACAAATCCAGCTACCATTACAGTTCTCCTTCCTTTTTTATTCAATTAACGCTACATGATTTGTGCCAGTGAGTTTACATCAAATTGTATATAAACATCTGTAAACACACTCTGCATAGGTCAACCATACTATGAAATTAATTTTTTTTTATTATTATTGTTCTTATATATTTTAGATTGGGAGAGGTTTTGCAAACAAGTAGCTGTGGTAATAAAACAAAAAAGGAGGACAAAAATTGGATTCCGTAAATTGTTGAATCAACTCGGCATATCCACTTTACTAAAAATTTCACAGCAAACCTTTCCTGTGAGGAAGTAATTGGGTTTTTTCCTCCAGTTCTTTCTCCTAGAGTAAAACACAAATTATACTGGCGGTCTTGTTAAACCAATTAAACCCCCATTTATACAAAAAACAGATTGTTGGCAATAGGCAGTATTGCATTGTTCTTCTAAAATATTCAAAGAAAAATTTACACAAATTTTCCTCAAGTAGAGAGATATGTTAATACATCTTCTTGAAAATATTAACTTCATTATGTTCTTCTCCTGATACCCATTGCACACACAGATTAAATTATGTTGTTTTAAGCTGATCAGGAACCTCAAGCAGCGCTGTTTCTGCTCTTGAAGTACTCATTCAAATCTGGCTTGAACGTTCCAAATGATCCTCCTGTTTGTGAAAGCAACTAATGACTTCCTGCAAAGTCATTTTCAAAGCTCTGCAGTAGTGAAATAGTTAATAAAGAGCAGGATCACTGACATTAGTAGCTATTTCACAAGTACCAGTTATCTGAACTTGAGAAATACTTTAATGGTACTTCCCAACTTCTGATTAATTCGCAGCTATTATGCAGGTTGTTTTGCAATTCCCATAATGCATAAGAACACACATCATGATCATGAACAGTGGTTTCTTTTATATTTCTCAGTAATTAACACCACAATGGAAAAAAAAAAAAGAAACATAAGTATGTGCTATGTTGGATGGGTTTCTTTCATCCAAAGCAGAGAAGTACAGTTTAAGGTAAATAACCTACAGTAAAAATTATCAAGAACACTGATGAAAAGGATTAAAGTTCAATGGGATCTTGACACTTGAAAAACATGTGACATAACCCTTGCATTCCTTTCTCCTAAGCTTTGTTGACAACAGCTTTGATACTGTACCCTCCTCTGAACACAGCTCTTAAAAAACAGTGTCAATCAACCACATTAAGTGCAAGGAGAAAAGAGCAAGTGGCGTAAGAGGTCTAGAAAGCACAGCCTGCAAGGAAACAATGAACAAACTGGAGTTTCTTAGTCTGAAGAAAAAAAAAAAATAGAATAAGATGATGAGAGGAAGCACATAAAATTCTCCCGAGACATAAAAAGCTTATGAATTGAAAGTGGGAAAAATCCTGTTTTCTATATAAATAACAAGTAGGCCAAGGATTAAAGGCTTAAATTGGACCAGGAAGACTCAGAAAGACCAGAAAAACAAAAATCTTAGGAGAGTGAGGCACTGAAATATTTCACCCCTGGGAAACTTGGAGTTTACCACTGAGACTGTCTTGAAGGTCTTGGAAGGCAGATAAACAAGAGCAGTATTAAAATTAGCTTTTGATCTTCCTTCCAACCTTATCATTCAATGATTCTACAAAATGAGCTGTATTTTAGTGAATCAGAATTTTCAGGCTCAATCAAACCAATGACATTTAAAGTTATACTGCCATCACCCTATAAAACCAAAATTTGATGTTATTTTCCCGTTTGACTCCTCTTCAAGAAATTGAAACACTCTTTATTCTACAAGTTAACTAAGAGCATTTTTGTAAAATCTCGAATCAGTGTAACAGTTATTGATTAAAGCCTTTAAAATTTTAAGGAAAATCAACTGTTAACAACTTATTAGAGAAAAATTGTACCTTTCTGCACCATCTTATTTCATAACTGTACCCAGTTTTTTTACCATATAGCTATGGTAAGTGTATAAAGTGTATAAGTGTATAAAATACATGATACAAACATAAAGTACGAATAACATTAACAGCTCTAAGAAGAAATTCTGATAGAAGAAAACTGCCTATACAATACAATCAAAAAAGACTGTATAGAAAGAATGTTTCACTTTTTCCAGTGGTTTAAATTTAAAGTTCTTGAGAAAAATTCAAACTGAAGATTACTGTATCATTGAATCTTATTGTAACAGTGGCAGCACAGCAAGCA
This sequence comes from Oxyruncus cristatus, assembly GCA_013399855.1. NCBI lineage: Eukaryota > Metazoa > Chordata > Aves > Passeriformes > Cotingidae > Oxyruncus > Oxyruncus cristatus. Next base: position 337,881 of record VXAY01000767.1, on the reverse strand, counting down.
ATCTACACTATGCTTTTATGACAATCACCTCAAAGGAAAACAACCATTTCATAAGGACTCTGAAAAAAAGCTTCATTAAAAGTCTGATATTGCTCAGAGAGGATTGGCCTACCCTCTCTCTCACCCTCCCTCCATTTTAGTATTGAAAGCAATCTGGAAACTACAAAAAATTTGAATTTCAAACCTGCTAAAACAGATAAAACATACAGACACAAATATATATGTGTATATAGTGATATAACAGAGTTCCCCCAAAGCTTAGAAAATCCAATTCTGAAAGGTTGAATGTAAACATGAAATTAAAGTATCTTTCAATAATAGTGTTTTTTTTCTATATGGTCATTATCAACTAAAAGAGTAAGTACAATATAACAGCACAACTTATTTTGAAATGTATTCCAAGAGGAAGTAGGGACAAGAGTATGAACACATATAATTTGTACTGACTTTCTATCTGAATAGTGGAGCTCTGCAACCTACTCTTAGTTCAATCAATACAAATTTAAATATAAGCAAAATATTTAGTCCTTGGGAAGCCAGTAGTGTAACAGTGCCAGAACAGCAAACTAGACAAAACCAGGAGATATGAAAAGTAAAGCAACTCTGAAGAAGAAGAAAACAACATTTAAAACCCTCAAGAAATGACGACAACATAAGCAGAAATAAGAGAAAACAGGGGAAACTAAGAAAGTGTTTGAAAGGGGAACTAAAAAGAAAAGAACTGCTCAATTTTAAGAATTTTAGTTCTATATAGTTATTATTCTGTAACTCATTATATTTCTCTGGCAATTCATTAGGTTCCTCTGACAAACACAGTATTTGATTCTGATTCACAATCAGGAAAAAAAAAAAGGTTCAAATCACATACATTACTGCATTTTCAGCATTCATATTCCCATTAAATTTTTGATAGACTCGAAAAAATGTTTTTATAATATTCTGAAAACGTGCTGCACACCAGCTTTATATGTTATTGCTGTGGACTACTGTAATGTTTGCCTGTATATAGGAAAGTGTTATTTTAGAGAGAAAAAACCAAGAAAGTAGCCAAGGGCAACATAATCATTTTCCTCTGAGTAATTTTTTTCCTCCTGGGAAACAGATTATTAGTTACTGCTCTAATATAATACACCTACTCCTGGTTCCAGACATTTTAAATCACTATGGCTATTCTAGGAATTCCTCCATACTAACTGGAATTATTGAAATAGTAGTTTGGCATTTGGGGGACTGCTTATCTTTGCGAGATCACATTGAACTTTACTTTTAATACTAATATATAAAAGTTCTTTTAGCTTTATTTTAAGTTCCTTCAAGAACTCTTGTCCAGAGGCATAAATGGTATGGACATTGTGAGGCTCACAGGTTTACAAATGGGACCAAAATTGTTCTCACTTTACTAAAATGCCACTCACACAGTAAAGAATTGAAGTATCAGAGGATCTTTCCTTCAGAGTTACTTCTTGTGCCTTTTGAATTAAATAAACTGAAATTTATTTTATTAGTGACTATAAAAGCACATGCCATATTCAATATGGAATAATTTTGTTGCAGCTTTGATGCCATTAGCTCAAGTCTTTGCAGTTTGTAAAGAAAGGAGTCATTCTTCTTTATATCAGCTGACATCTCAGGTCTCAGATCATATATTTAGTATTAAATTCTTTGAGAAAATCTGGAAAAAAATCTATCTAACTTCAGATTCTCACCAAGATCAGTGAACTTTAAGCAGAAATATCTCACGGTCTTAAGGAAAACTGAGGAACTCAAAGCCTCACTTTATAGCACAAATTTCACCTTGGGGTTTTTTTCCCCTTAGTTCCAAATATTGGTCATTTCTACCTGCTTTAATTTAAAGTTTGTTTGAAGTTGTCCTCCAGTGAGTCACTAAGTCTGCCTGAAATGCTTTTATCCCTTTCATGTCAGTAATCCAGTAAGAATGGACTTTTTTGAATTACTGGGAATATCCACACCAAAACAAATCAGCCTGATCAAAAACATCAGTGAGAATAAGACTAAGACACTGTCATAAAATAACAACTTTGACATGAATAAAATAAATTTCAGACACAAAGAACCACACTACTATACCAGTGAAGCCTGCTTGGAGGGTCTACTATCAGCACAGCTCAGTAAAGTCGGGACGTGCAAACCTGACCCCATACCACAGCAGCAACTATTTACACATGATAGTAACAATTATAGAGTCACAAACACTGATGTTGGAGATCATTCTAGAAATTATAACAGCTATTCCAGCCTGATGAATGGAAACCACATTCTTAACAAATTAAAAATAAAGCTCAAAGGCAAGACGAGCAATTCATGAGCATTTGCTAAAAGCTCCTCAAGAGAATATCGATGGTATAAAACTAAACTTTAATTATTCATTTTTTTTTTTGAAAAGAGAAGCACTATTTTTATTACACCCAATAAATATTTTGGCCCTAAGTAAGTTGTTTGCTTTGTTACTACTGTAACAGCTCTAAAATGTTGTGTAAATTAGCTAGAACATTGTCAAATTGGAAAGATCAGAATTTGTCTTTTCTAAAATACAGACCATTACACTGGTTGCTAATTACTAAATTTCAGGTGACCTGCAATAAGGAAATTAGGCTCTTATTTCTAACTTGCTGATTCTGAATTTTTTCACGTGAATCACCTGAGAAAATGAATAGCATGTGGAATAAGTAAAGAATTTCTTAATCATGATATCAACTGAATTCTGAAATATCCAAATAAGCAACAGACAGTCTGGGAGCTATTTCTATTCAGAATTTATAAGACACTATAAAAGAGCAGAGATACTACAGAATAAAAATATGAAAAAATCCTACACTGCAATTCTGAAAATCTAGACAGCAAAATCAATACTATTTTACTTCCCAACGGGGCAGGTAAAGACGTGATGACAGTTTATATTGCACGTACAAGTTTGTATTTTACACACAGCACTGCACTCGAAAAAGACACCCCTAACAGTGTTTCTAAATCCTGCTTCAGTATCTATCAGTAGTGAACAACCCGGGGAATGCATTCCCCCCTCCTCTTTGGGCTCATGTTGGTTTTCATCTTGATTACTGAGCTGAAAAGTCTCTAAGTGATGTCAAAAAACAAGTACTAGAATGCATTACGGGAAAAAAAATTGCTTAAATCATGAATGCTAACAGGCAGCACATAACTGTACATTCAAAATTAACCTTCTGAACCCTCAGCTAATACTCATCAATACCATGATGTCACAGATCAATCCATTTCTTTAAAATATATAGTAAATTCCCCATATTCCATATATAAATAAATATACACACACATATATGTATATATCTTCCATGCATATTAAATATACATGAAAAAGGTATCAAACTTAAAAAAATCAGGAATTATTGTTATTAACATTCTCAGAAAATCTTATATGAAACAACATAATATTTCAATACCCCTCTGTCCATCAAGAATAGGGACAGCTTTAATGAGTCCTTAGATTGCCATCAGCTCCACCTTTGGATAATCCAAGCCTATATTTTCATACAGAAAAGTGAAATAACCTCTCAGTAAATTGCCACAACACCTATTAACATCCTCAGTACTGAAAATACACCGAATTTCTACTTACCAGTACTAACACAATTTTCTCCATCCTTACTGAGCTTCCAGCCTTCGTAACATGAGCACTTGACAGCGTTTTTATGCTGTTCACATACTTGGCTGCACTTGAGGTGCTTGGTACAGTAATCCATAACCTCACAAGTTTTGTTGTCAATACCCAGACTGAATCCTGCAGGGCAGGAGCACACAATTCTTCCTCCAGGAACCACAGAACATTGATGGCTACATCCACCATTGTTTAGTGAACATTCATCTGAAAGAACATGGAGAAAAGAAAGAAATAAAAATTAAGGGCTACAAGGGCTCTCAGTTATGTTGTGTATTCTTAAAGTCACCAGGGCAACTGAAACGTTTAAAAGGCCTCTAAGAAGCGCAAGCCAAATTTTACATTTCTAAACCAGATTTCTACATATATTTTTAACATTATCTAGCGTGTAAGTATTCATCCTGGAAAGGATGCCATCCAGAAGGACCCTGACAGGCTTGAGAGGCTGGCCTGTGAAAAACACATGAAGCTCAACAGGGTAAAAGTGCAAGGACCTACAACTGGGTCAGGGCAACCCCAAGCACAAACACAGGCTGGGTGGAGAACGGCTTGAGAGCAGCCCTGAGAAGCACCTGGGGCTGTTGGTAGATGAGAAGCTCAACATGACCTGGAAATGTTCTCTTGCAGCCCAGAAAGCCAACTGTGACCCGGGCTGTACCAAATAAAGGGTGACTTCAAGGGAAGGAGATTTTATCCTTAATTCTTGTGGGACCCCACCTGAAGCCCTACATACAGCTCTGTGGCCCCCAACACAAGGAGAACATGGACCTGTTGGAACAAGTCCAGAGGAAGCCATGAAGATGCTCAGAGGGCTGGAGCACCTCTGCTGTGGAGACATGCTGAGCATTGGGATTGTTCAGCCTGAAGAAGAAAAGGCTCCAGGGAGACCTTAAAACACCTTTCAGTATCTAAAGGGGCTCCAAGAGAGCTAAAGACGGACTTCGGACAAGGGCCTGGAGAGACAGGACAAGTGGGAGCGGCTTCAAAGGGACAGAGGGCAGGGTTAGATTAGATATTAGGGAGAAATTTTTGACTGTTGACTGCAGTGAGGCCCTGGCACAGGTTACCAGAAAAGCTGTGGCTGCCCCATCCCTGGAAGTGTTCAAGCCCAGGCTGGACAGGGCTACCTGGTCTAATGGAAGCTGTCCCTGTCTGTGGTAAGAGATGTGGAAGGAGATGATTTTTAAGGTGCTTTCTAACCCAAAACATTTTATGATATGAACTCAAGATCTTGTACTTGGAGAGAACTTCAAGTGAGCTTAAGTCCTTTCCTACGTAGCAATGCCTTTTAAATTGTTTACCTCCAGGGGTATTTTAAGGGTGGTTGAAAAATCAAATACTTGCCTATGGAACTAGGTTTTGTCTTATTTGAAGAAAATTGATACGCCAAGCATAAACTCAGTATGATTTTAATGAAACAAAGATCCTCACACAGGCTATGGTGATAAAATTTCAGCAAGATTAACATGGGGACATTTTTTCCAACAGGAAGCATTGAGACAGACAATATCAAGAGCAATCAGAAAAATGTGTCTAAAAGAAGTACCACAAAGATCGCCTTCATCAGATCCATCAGGACAATCTCTTCTCCCATTGCAGAGCTTCTCAGGCTGTAGGCAGATGGAGGTATCATTAGCACAAGGGTATTTTGGTGGTCCACACATATAGCCCTCGCAATTATCCTCATCAGACTGATCCTCACAATCAACATCGCCATCACAAAGCCACGCTTTGCTAATGCATCTCCCTTGGAGAAAAGAGACAAACACAGGAAATCAGACTGGAAGCAAACTTTAGGGGAAAAAACAACAAAAAAACAACACAAAGATTTTTTTTTTTAAATTATGCTTTTCTATTAATAGCACTTTCCTCTGATGAACAGAAAGAAACCAACTTATATACTGAAGCATCATCCACAACACTGTTGACAGACTAATTTTCCAGACACCACCAATTCTAGTTATTGCTATGCTGAGCAGAACTCATACAGGCAGGACACATATTCATAGTCTGTTAAATATATCAAATGATACTGAAATGTTTAATTTTTTCTTTTTTTTTTTTTAAATTTCTGCTTTTATTTTTCCCTTTCCTACAGCCCTCCATGGGAGCAATGTTTCAATGTAAGAGTTTCTATTAGCATGGGTTTGAGAAGCAAAAATCCTTCTAGGAAGTATATACAACACATTCCCAGATGATGTCAGATAAGTTACCAGCTTTTAGACAAAATAACTACAGCAGAGGAGATTTCTTGCATGATTTCAGTTTTGTCAAGCCAGTGCTCAGATCAGTGTCTTCATTTCTCAAAAGGGGAAAAAGATTTCCACCTTTGTGGAAAGATTTCCACCTTTGTGCTGACCATCAACGTTCAGAGATGAAATACAGTTTCTTGATTAAAAAAGGGGTTTTAATCTTTAAAAAAATTAATACAGGAATTAAATTAGAATCAATATAGCCAGGGATTTTAATAGGTGAAAAAGAGCCAAGATTGGGAATGCTGCCACTTACAGGTGTTTGTGTGCTCCCGTCCCAACCTGGTTTTCAACTCTGAGGCATAAACTTATTACTTGCTAAATACAACCAGGAGGGACTAATTGTAAATTTTGATAACATCTAGATTGAACAGAAATGTCACGTACTTTATTTTGCACTTAATAAAGAGAGAACAGATAGAACCACCAGTTATGAAGCTGATCTTGAATCATTTCTTCAATTTTTTTTTTTTTTTTTGGCCTATAAACTATTCAGTTAGAGAAAAATCAAGTTGTAATGGGAAAGAAGGTCCTGGAAATGTTTGGATCCATTGAGAGCAATACTGGTGGATGCCCAGGGACTCACTGGCAATGCCCGAGACTGATAACTTCAAACCTGCACAGCATAAACTCACATGACTTTCTGTCCAGCCTTCCCAGTTTAGCAGCAGTCTTCCCAGTGGGAAATTGAGATTGATTATGACTTGGAGGGGGGAAGCAAGTGAGCGGGTGTGTAAAATAATCAGCTAGGGTAAAACTAACATTGCTGCTCCTTTAATACACCTTGGTGATAAATCTGCTATGGGCTGTCTTTTGCTCTGTGCCCACTGTCAACCAGTTCAGTACCAAACCACCTCAAAAGAGATTCTGTGCTCTCTGCACACACTGTCCCCAGCTCCACTGTCTGCTGTGATACAGAACCAGATTTCAATTTCTTTGGAAGGAAACATTCGCGTCAAATTCGTGCAACACTTTTCCCCTGATTGTGTAGGGTGCTGATGTCCTCACTGAATGTCAATGGCACAAAAGACAGGGAAACAAGAAGACTGAAAAAAATACATTTCTGCAGCACTCACAAAGCAAATGTGAGACTCTTTGCACTTTTGGTGAAGAAAAGCGAGAAAAACTTCAGGACCATGCCACACCGAGTGTGGTTTCAAACAACAGAACACCATTTTAGCAGTGCAAAATCACCTGGAAAACGTAAACAGGGAGGGGTGTCAATTAGAATGAAAAGCTTCCACTATTTTCCATAGTGGCCACAGTCCCAAATACCCTATAATGAACAGACAGAATTGCGGAAACACAAGGAATCAAAATTGCATGCATGTTATGTATGCAGTTTATCATTACAGGCAATCACAAATGTTTCAAAACAACTATCCCTATTTTTTATTATCTTGAATGATCATAGATTTTATATAGTATTACATAACAGCAGTAGAATGAAAGCTAATAGAAAATACCAACACAACTAAACTAACCAGGAACCAAAGTAAATCAAAGTTGCTTCCAGCAGAGCTCCTAATCTGTTATTTTCATCTTTTAGACATTCAGACGTTCACAGGGCAAAACAGTTTTCCTGCCTCTCTCATACCTTAGTGAAGATACGTTTTATAATGAAAGATTCATCTTTCATCATGATATATATGACAGGTTCTTAAGTAGAATATACTTTCAAGAGATGGACTTAATGAAATATTATGACTGTCTTGAAATCATTACTTAAAATTCACTGAAGTATTTTTTTCTTTATTGCCTCTTAGGGAAACTCACATCTCTGGTTTCCAGGAACCTTTTTAGTCAAATTCCATCATAAATTAATCTCCTCAATGGATATATCTGCTTTTTTCCATTGCTCTTTTGTGTAACACTGAAGAAATATATGTAACACAGTGAAACAGAAGGCCTGAAGCAACAAGTATGTGGGAAAGCCTGATTCAAATGCTTCTCCAACTTTTTTTATTTCCTACAAATATTAGCAAATACAACAGAATTAACTGTTTTTATACCATCCATTGTTTGTTGGCATACCGAGCCCAGGAGGTTTTTGGACCGACTACATTTTCAACCTTAGAAAAACTACTTTGATGGAGCATTAATTGCATTCAGTTTCCTCTTATAGCTAATTCTTGCTGCCTAAAGCTGTGATGTCTTCCTGACCTGCTGAATGGGCTCAATCTTGTTCCCATCAAAATGAAAGAATGTTCCAACATGACACATTAAATAAAGCGTTGTGATGGTCCAATGATCTTGATTGTAGAGCACCTCTGAGACTTAGAATGAACCACATTATTTCAAGAACATGGACATTTCTTGTGTTTAAAGCTTTTAGTAGAAATTAGATCTTTATAAATACCTCCTGTATGAGACAACAAAATTTAAACAAAATGGGCCTGAAGATATTTGTTACCACAGAACACCATCAACTGAGGTGCTGCTGGTCTCTTCTTCCAGTATCCCTGTGATGATCACCCATTGACTTTATTTCCTCTATGTACACTCCTTAATTTCCATTCCAAAGAAATCCTACTTCTTTCCTCATCTTTATTTCCCCTCTAATATATTATTAAAATGTGAGGAAAAGAGCGTGTAAAATAATAGCCCACAGGGTAGCATTAAAATGGTAAGATACAAAATTAACTACTGCTTGAAAAATGATAAAGAACTGTATGACAAATAAACATTAAAGTTCAGATCTACTGCTTACTAAACTGAAGTATTCATGGCTCTTTTGCATTTGTCTTCACAGAAGCACTTTATTACGATCATCAGAGTAATTAGATGACTTTTTAAGTAAGACTGCAGAGATTCTGCTCTTGCTCCAGTCTTACTAACTGAAAAGTAGGGAGATGGAATAAAAAGGACAGATTTATGTGGTACATAAAACTGAGCTGAAGTAGATGCCTGCAATAACTTTCAGATTCAGAATTTAAAATAGAAAGTTGAGCCTTATTCTAATTTAAATTAATCTAGTCTAATTTAAAAGAAGTCTAATCTAATTTAACACCAGAAAATAATTGCCTAGAAGTAGCACAACAGTTGTCAATCTCAATCCGGTAGTTATTATCTCATATCCTACTGCTACACAACCTCTAGTATAGTTTTCATCACACATCACCACAAACAACCACATGATGCTCTTGAAAAAATTAGAAAAGCAATTCTGGAATCTGGAAACTCAAGTATCCTGAAGTGTTCTGGCTGACTTTGGATACCACAGCTCAAGAACTGTCCAGGTTGAAAGTTCCAGAAGGACCAACAGAAATACTAAAGATTTAAAAATACAAAACAAAAATAGAAGACGTGCAAGGGGAAAGAGAAAAGTATCTGTTTATTCAACAAATAATGTGGTTAAAGAGACATATCACAGAAGTCTTCTGATATTCAAGCAGTCAGATAACTCATTAGGAAAAAAAGTTGAGACCACCACTACTCTAAGCAGAAAAATCACCTTTTTTGCTCAATGCTGACAAATGCTGTATTTGTAACATGGCCCTCATGTGACAGAATAACCAGAGCCAAGGAAAACTACAGTAAGGAAAGACCCTGTGCCTCCTATTTCCAGAAAAGAATAAAATGAAAAAGAAATAACCAGAAGTGGGCAGTAACATCTCACTGTTATTGTTCTCACCAACTGTCTTTTCTCTCCAGAAGTACTGGGTGCCTCAGCTCCACACACACATGTTCCTACCCAGACCCATCACATGCTGTATTAGGAATCCTCACGTCACCCACCCTGCAATCTGTAAGGGGAAAATTAGCCAATACCTCCTCATCTGTACATTTCTCATAAATGTGGAAGCCAGGCAGCATTATTTCTTCAGAATAATCCACAGAGAAAATTGCATTTCTCCTGAAACACAACTATTTCTCATAAACCCATTTTTACTCCTTTGCCCTACGACACGGAATTAAACCAAAAAGTAGCTAAACTGCCTCTGCTGTTTTCCGTTACTGTGCACTGCCAGCATGCCTCCTCCAGAACAGAAGTTTTGCTCCTTCCAGTACTTATGGAAGGAAAATTGTGAAAGAAAAAAAAAAAAAAAGAAAAAATTATGGATGAAACTGTCACAACTGATACCTAAAGTGGTGTATTTCTGTACAACTAAAAAGCATGACTTCATTTTCTTCTAAATCAAAGCCATAAACCCTCGAATTTAACCCCAAAAGTTTGATGAAAATATTTTTTTCTTGCTGTATTTCTATGTGGCAGCCAGAGATGTCATCCTTCATCCTGAGAAATGAGATATTGCCCTCCTTACACAGGACTGCAAACATAGGGGAGTATATAATGAGGCAATGTAGTTTGGAAGTGAAACTGTGGACTTCCAAGGGTTGTTCTAGTTCTTTGTTGCAAAGACAACTCATTCAAAGGGTTATGCTGAAATTAAACACTTGCTATTCCCTTTTATTACTGCAGCTGTACTCAGGAAAAATTTAGCTTACCACCAGAACGGTGGTTTTTCACTCTCTGTATCTAAAGTCATTCAGGCTAAGCAAGAAACCAAAGCTCAGCCTAGGAAGCAAGTTTTCTGAAAACATAATCAAGCCTAACAACTAAAACCTACACTTCATCTTGTATTCCACACCGCCTCTAACCTCGTTCTTTGCTTTCTATTATGTAGTAACATCTCAGTTTTCCAAATGCAGCTGCTGAAAATAAACCTCATCTATTGAGATTTCACCTTTCTTCCCTCTCATAATTCAGCTTCAGTCACTTGGGTTGGTATCACCTTTTCCCCATCTAAGCACTAGGAAAAAGCATCAGTAAGAAGCGGATTTCCTGGGTCAGGGTTCCCATCAGTCCATTTCAGGAAAGAAGCCATTCTATTAGAAGGCAATAATCCATTCTTACATATTGCAACTATTTAATTTAACAGCTGCTTATTCTACAGAACTTTACGGAAATGGTAAGAACACAACAGGAAATGTTTTATTTAGACAAAATGCAGTATTCCATATTTTTTTATGCGGGCTATGATTTCTATAAACTTTAAAATTCAAACAGCAGCAAACTGCTTTTAGACAGAGCTCACAGAACTGGTCTGCAACATTTATCATGCTTGGCTATAACACAGGCATTAGAATGGGTTCTCCTTTCTTGTAATAATTACAGTTGCCTAATAAAAATAATATTAGTACTTATTATAATCTGAATTAAATTTGGTTTTGAAAGTTATTTTAGCCTTAATATTCCATTAAGCTTTGAAAGAATTACAAAAATATTAATACAATGTTAACATATATTAATTTCTTCCTTAAATGGACTTTTCTTTAAAAAAAAAAAATATTCCATCTAAACATTATTTGACCAAGTATCCTCATGTAATGATCATCACATTCTTTTTACATCTTTTAATGAAGTATACTTAGGGAAAATTATTTTAAACCTTCTCAAAGAATATATTTTTCTTCCAGTGCTGCAGTTCCAATTCTTTGAAGTCTTCTAGCTAATTACTTTATACCACTTTATTCAACTTACTCCTAAGGCCAAAGACAGAAAATAGAAGAAAATACCTGGACTTTGGAGTACTATTACATGCTATATTTAAATATTTGGTTTGATGTACTATCACAGAGAATAATTTCAGCTTTAAGTAATCTCAGAACTCATCCATTTCATTCACCAGAAAACAGGTCCGGGGATGTGAATGAATATTATTTTCCTGTTATGAATACAACAAGCAACCTCACCTCAGGAGTACTAATCATTAAAACCAGTAGTCAATCAGTAGAGATGTGATCAAACAACACACACACACACTGAGCAAACGAGAGCAAAACGTATCTGCAAGCACATACCTGTACTCTGGCAGGAGAACTTTGTTTTTTCGTCACAGAGTCGGATGGTTCCATTACAGCCCTTTTCATCACTCCCATCTTCACAGTCCTTCTCTCCATCACAGTGCCACAACTCAGGGACACAGTTCCCATCAGGACTGCACTGAAATTCCCTCCCATTGCACCTTCCAGGAGAGGGAGTTTCTTAGAAAAATAAGAAATACATTGAAGAATTTTGCTCATGTGATTTTTTTTTTTCCATTCCAAGTCTACATTGACATAGAATCCAGCTTCCTAACAAATGCCAAAATCAGAGACCCCAAGTATAACACTCAAAACTCACTATTCCATTCTAACTTATCACTCCAACACACGCTTCAGAAAATCTCTTTCTTTTTCTGCTCGCTCCCTTCATTCCTCTCTTCCGCTACAGGCTTAAGGAAAATACCAATTTTCAGTTCTTTTTTTTCACAGAGGTCAGACAGGAATGAGTTTAGAGATGCAAGGCTGACCAAGGCCAAGTAAGTCTTCCTGGTGCTTCACATGCCCTGCCTTTCATTCTCAAGCTACGTTCCCTCCTCCTCCCTCAGTCTCTTTTATCCAACAAAGTCCATCTCCCAGTTCACAAAACACAAAAGGTCTCACCTGTGCTCTAACAAGGCCCCCACACCTGCCTGGCTCGTGCTATTACAGCACTGGCAAAACAGCTGTAGCCACTCCAAATTCTACAGCAAGGAACTTGAGTTCAACGCAGCTATGGAATCCCTGTTGACTGCTTCAGAGCATAATTACCATGTGAGTTTAATTATTCACCACGTACATAATTCTCTAAGCATTTTCTCGATTACGGCCTTTTCACCCTTACCCTTGCTTTCCTTTTCCCAAACTATTACCACTAGATTTCTATTATTAAATAACATACTAACAACAATAATGTGCACTTTACATTACTTATACATTCCTGTTTGTACCAATAAGCACTATTTGAATAAATTCTTGTAGCACCGTTTGTAAATATACATTTCATAGTATTTAAGGTTGCCTTGGTTTTTTTTCTAAATAAATTACATTCTTGCATTCTGTTGTAAAAGAGTGAAGCTTCAAGCTTCAGGATGGACATGAACAGGGGTATAAGTGGGTTGCTCAGTTCCAGACCAATTAAAATAAAAATAATTTCTGTAAGTGTATAAAAAATTAAGGACCTCAGTCATGCTGCATCCATTTATTTGTATGAGGTTTGCAACTAGATTTAGAATAAAAACTCATAAAAAGGGACTGATAACATTGTGTACAATTACTTTGCTGTAGAAAAAAATCATTATGAGAAATATATGAAAGATATTCCCTGGTTCTGATCTGATTATTCTTTATCCTTTGTTGCAAACATCCTTCCTTTCTCTCCCCACCCAAATAAATACAATGCATGGCATTGATGTAAAAAAAAAAAAAAACAACCCTTACAAACTCAAAACCTTGGATCACACAAAAATAAGAGTGCTACTGTTCCACTGCATGAAAAAAATACACAGAAAATATCAATAACTACTTAAGTACTGCTTCTTATCGTCTCTTCACCTAGACAGTGTGCATCTCTGTAATAAGACAAACCTCACAAATAGCATAATTCACTAAAGTAAAACTATACAATTTATCTCAGTGTAATACCCATTCTGCTTTCAAATGCATTCTTCTTCTTGATGCACTTCTGTGTTATCATATTGCACTTGACATGTTTCCCATCCCAACCTTTACTAAGGTTAAAAGCATCATCTTTTTTTCCGTTGACTGAAGACAGGTCCTTGCTATTTCTAACAAAGTATTCTCTGTGTTTCTAAGTCTTAAAATGTGGGAAGGAAAAAAAAAAAACCACCAATAACAAAAAAGCAAATCTAACCTTCCTTGCTGCAGTTTGTTTTGGTTTCATCACTGAAATCTCCACAGTCATTGTCACCATCACAAGCCCAATGACTCGGGATACATCGACCATTATGACACCTGAATTGGTCAGCAGAACAGGAGTGAATGCAGCCCAGCTCATCACTTCCATCACCACAGTCATCATCTGCAAATATTCATATTTTAAAATACAAAAAAAAAAAAAAAACTTGAATAAAAGATGTGAGGATGGAAAACTGCTTCCAAACAGA
>VXAY01000767.1:308150-323986 GCA_013399855.1 Oxyruncus cristatus | reverse complement strand
GTAGTATGCTTACTGCCCATAGGCACAAGGTGAAATTATTTCTAATGCAAATAACACCTTAAATCTTATTAACCAACAGCATTCAACTCTGTCATTTTGGATCATCTAACCCCTTACAATTATTCAGTCACAGGCACCAGCAAGCATAAGAAGGCCATAGATTTTCTTAATTTCTATAGTTGTGTGTAACTATGTAGACTTCGAGACATAGTGGGTTTACTTTACTCTCTGTGATAACTTAAAACAGTTAATCACAGACAAAAAGAGCTTTATATAAATCCAAATGAAAACCTGATGGCAGAATTTCTTTTTGATAGCATTAAAGCTGATGTTTCCATGTATTTGCAACAGTGCAAAGTTGTATGAAATAGTAACAAGAGTGGAATGCAGTTTCCTTTTAGTCTAATACCGTAGTCATTGCAACAATCTAAAGGCAATTTCTGTAATTTGACTGTGGGCATGAAGGGAGCAAAAAGATAAATATGTTAGATAAACTCTAAAGGGTCTCCTTGCACAGAATTTCAGTCAGCACAGAGCGATAATTTGGGGAATTTGTCCATTTACAGTTGTGAATTCCTGTTGGACTCACAAAATTACAGTAACATTAAATGCTTTGGTGGATGAAGAACAAACCCAATGTTATTACGACTGGCATGACATCACTGCCATACCACAAGTTCTAAGATTCTTTGAACAGCTGCCATTCAAATATGTACTTCTTTTAGACAAAAAAAAATAAATACATTGCAAAGTCTTCCTGGCCTTCATTCTTGTGGGATGCTATTTATTTAATTGAAGTTGTGCACAAACAAGAAAAAAAATCCATACATATTGGTCACTGGAACTATTTTGTTTTCTAAAGGCAGAAGATACTTTCATAAGCAATAGACTGACATATTTTTTTTTTTAATAATGAAGTATCATACTTGATTCTACACAATATACTATTTGTAACTGTTACCACATCCAATGCCTCGTTCCTCATATGAAGCTTCAATACTGCTGCTTTCCAGGGCAGGTCAGTAATTTAAAAATGGTTTATTTATTCTCTGACTACTTACAAGCCAAACTGGTAATATCAGTCTCAGAAAAAAAGAGTGAGCATCAAAGCAATATTTATGTAATATCCATCATACTCATTTCAGATATGGAGCACTTGATACTTGCCTGAATCACAGAGCCATTTGCTGCTAATGCATCTTCCATTTCTGCATATAAACTGAGTTAGTGGCTCACATGTTGGGAATTCTGTGAAAGGGTTCAAAAAGAAATAAAAACTATTTAATGTATATCCTCTTCAGTAATGTTCTTCCACCTTCCTTTGCGCGTAAGTCACAAAGTGTGTTATATCAAACATTTGCACCTGCCACGTACTTAATCTGGAGAAGGAAAAAAGGTGAGACACCAAAAAGGGAGGGTAAAAAAAAGGTTCAAATCTGTAAATACTAGTACAAACCCCATCCTTCCTCAACATGGGCCACTAAAGTGCATTATTTTGTGCCATATAACATGGTCCTACATTCCCATTTGACCAGGCCTGGTTTTCCCACTGAGCATGATAATATTTATGAATAATTATAGCTTGATATGAACAACTGATATGAACCATATTCTATGTGCTTGTTTATTTATATAAAAGAGTTCTCCAGTTGCAATAGCACTGCCAGTAAAACACTGGAAATGGAAGATTATAAAATGAGAAGACTAAGTACAAGAAAAATAAAGAAATAAAAAAGTTACTCTACACTGACATAATGAAATCCAAAATTAAAATGTCAGTATTTACAAGCAGTTACCCCAAGTATTCCAGTAAAGTAGCAGAAATCTGAAACAATGTAATTAATAATCATCTATATTACGCAGATATTTGTTTTTATAATTGTCTAATATGCCTCTGCATAGAATTACTCAAATATAGTCTGAATTTTTTCAGAGTTCTTTTTCTTCTAAAACCCATGACATAGCCAGGTATGTGCATTCATACCATTAACCGGTTGAACAGTTTGGAAAATACAAGATCTACTTTACAAAACCTGGCAGTTCATAGAAAACAATCTGAAAGTCTCACTTCAGTCTTCACCACTAATTACGTGGTGAAGATGAAGTACCAATGAGATTTTCTAAATTTTTAGCATGCCACTAAATGTAAAAGTTCCTGAGGATAAGAAATGAAATTGCTTCTTTTTCTTTTTTTTTTTTTTTCTGACTGAAGTTTAGGGAAAATTTTGGCTTAAACAGAGTCACACAAGAGAGCACAAAGCCAAAGCAGCTGCATCAAATAGTAAATTTAGAGATCACAAAGAACTTCACTGGACATAAGTGATTATCCCGCTTCAAAAGAGAAGAGGGTGGGAGGAAAAGCTAACATTGATGATAACACTCCTAGAAAACTAGAAAGTTTTGGAGTTTGCCTTGTTTGTTTGTTTTTTGTGGGGGTTTTTTTGTTTTGTTTTGTGGTTTTTGTTTGTTTGGGGGGGGTTGTGTTTTTTTTTTTCTTTTTGTTTTGTCTTGGTTGATTGCTTTGTTTGAGTGGTTTTTTGTTACATAAAAAAAAAACCAAAACCACCACCTGTTTTTCTTGGGGGAACAGGTTACAGTGACAACAAAAATCTCTTCTAAGACAAATAATGGAAATGTTCAACTGCAACAGTGCTTAGCTACAATATATGCCTTATGTGCCTCAAGCAACGCTGAAAGCAATTTTTAATTTTGCTTTTTAGCTGTTCAATAATATTCCCAGAAATTTAACTCATATATTAAATGTAATTTTTCCCTTTTCCATACATGAATGCCCCCATGACTTCATGTTCATCTGCCTACCCAAGACCTGTAAAAAGGGGCAGAAGCTAATTAAAATGACTTATGGTTATCCTCACCGCCATCAGCCCTCTCGTGATTTCCAGCCCCCCCCCCCAGCTTTTCCAAGGATGTTTTACAGTCCTTCCAGTGTTTGCTTCTCACAGACCCAGCCTCCACCATCATCCACAGCTCCTGCTCACGTTCTAGAGGACAGGCACAACACTTCCCCTCATCGTCCCTATGGTCTCCCCAGTACTCCTTTCCTTTCCTATCTCCCAGCAAACAGGTGCACACATCCTGGAGCTGATTCATGTCCAGCTCTGTTCTGGCTGCCCTGAAGACAGAGAAAGCAAGAATGGTGCTTCTTGAGCTCACAGTGAAGTCTCTCCACAGCGGAGACACTGATTTCATTTCTCTCAGCTATTCTTGTGGATACAAGAATTTCAAGATGTTTCCAAGAAGAAAATAAATGGCACTAAACAGAAGAGCTAAATAAATGCTATTAGTGATCAAAGTATAAGGCAGAATGAAAAATGAAATATTTGACACATTCGCACAACCACAGTGCTCGAGGATAAGGAAACAAGATTCTAGGCCATGAAACATATGTAAAGTTTGGCTAAACAGAGAAACAGCTGGTAAAATAAATCCTGATTAAATGATCTGAAGAAATATTCTAGATCAGCTGAGAGGACACTAAACAAAACACATGGGAAGGAATTACAAGGATGCCATTAAAATCTGCATGTTCCTCATGTGCCTGAGAACCAGGCACAGCCAGTGAGATAAACTGTCCTAGCAGTGAGTGCCAATGCTGTACCATTACCCAGAGTGTTATAATTTTAGAGATTGCAAAATGCAAGTCCACTGGGGTCACTTATTCTATCTCTGTACACAACTGAACTTATTTGACTTGAAGCATGGCATTAGAAGTCTACCTTAATAATATTATCATTTTTACTCATATAATGACTTTATTTTATGCCCCATCCTGAAAGTGTTCAAGGTCAGGCTGGATGGGACTCCGACCAACCTGGTCTAGCAGAAGGTGTTCCTGCTCATGGCAGGGAAGTTGGAACAAAATGGTCTTTAAAGGTCCTTTCCAACTCAAACCATTCCATGATTCTATATTTGCAGACAGCTCACTGACCCTTGTGCTCTCAGACTCGCAGTAGTTACCTGTGCCCTGCCAAACAGATGACTATTAAAAACCTTAATTGTTTGGGAGCAGCTGATTAGAGAGAGCACACCTCTCTGCAATATCTCCGCAAAGCAGCAATCAGCACAGCTGCTGATATTCTCAGAATATAATCAAGAAATGCTATTTTTTTTCTGCAAAATACAACATCAAAGTATCCTTCTGTTCAGACTTGAAACAGGCTGATTATACTGACATCTAGAATATGCTAAGGGAGCCCATGTGAAGAGGTATGTGGCAGAGATAAAGAATAATTTTTGAGGGTGAGAGTATTTGATAATGGGCTGTAAATTAGAAAAAGTGTTTAGTTGATTGATCTGTGTATTTGGTATTGTAGTTAAGAGCTCATTAATAGAAAATTCTGCCCCTGTTTTGGGTTTAGTTATTAATCAAATTCTGTCTGCCATTTCAGAAATAACATCATCAGTTCATATAAAAACAAGATGGTCCCTCATACCCATCAGTTTCACATGAACAGAGATCCTTAGATGTTTCACTTTTTTACAGAATAGTTTTACTTTTCTTTTTTTTTTTTCCCCCCAAAAAAGAGAGTTTACTTACCACAGGATGTCATTTCATCTGTCCCATCCCCACAGTCATCCTCCCTGTCACACAGCCACGATGCCGGAATGCACCGTCCATTCCCACAGGAAAACTGGTCAGCCTGACACGTTCTTGCTGTCAAGACAAAACACTCCAAAAATGCGAGGAAATGGACTAAATCCGTCAGGTCTCCCGGTGCACGTCTGTGTGTAGAAGTTGCAAGTCTGGAGGGCACCTCCTTGGCCTGCTGAACATTTCACCTGCTCTGACTAAACATCGTTCACCTCCTCTGGTGTCAGAGAAAACTGAGGCCGCCTGTTCTACCTCTGTTACGTGGAATTCTTACTGGTTTCTTCACCATATAAGAACATGATGTTTTATATGTAATTATACAAATCTAGGCGGCAGAAGAGCGTTAGTGCCAGGTGAAATCACGCTAATGCCAAGGTTGAAGTAAGCGAAAATCAGAGCACAAAAATATCTATTGATCAAAATATTAACGAATTGCATTCTGTAACATAAATAATGATCTTGTGAAATTCATATTTACGGAGAAAAATGGCACAGCACGCGTGCCATGTGCCTGGCCTCACTGCTCTTAGAATCACAGCCTTTGCAAATACATAATTGTAATCATCCATTAAAGGAATCAATGCATGCCTTCCTCCTGAAGAAATAAAGATCACTAAAAGAAATCATGCTATGTAACTCCATAAATTACTTTGAAAGCTGATGAATAGTAAGACATCGCTAAGAAAGTCTAACATGCAAACATGTCATTACTTACAATTTTGTTTATTCAAATGTGAACCCATAACAAAGCCAGGGATAGTGACACAGATTTTGATTCCAAATTTAAGGTTTTTTAAATAGAGTTCTGTATGTTATTCTACAATAGAGTCCTGTATGTCATTCTACACTTAAAAAAAATGGCTGATATGTCAAACCCCTCAATAATTAAAAAAATATTTCTTCATTTGGCATTCCCAACTACCATTTTCCCTTTTCTTCATAGAAATAGCCCAAAATACAAGAGAAGAACATAAGTTCAAAGTATTTCAAAGAAGTAATTTTTTTTAAACATTGTGTTTGTCACTGCTGGAATAAATGGAAAAACAAGAATAGAAAATTCAATCCATATCCATCCAACTGGCACAGGGATAAAAAACATGGTCTTCAAGTAAGACTCTCATCCTACAAGCAAACAGTTGAATATCAAAGGATATCAAGGTGTATTACAATCCACAATAACACAGTAGAAGTGATATGGACACTCTACGTCTGCATTTGTGCTACAGTGCTTTGAGCCAAACCACACAAGTAACAACCAGAACTGGTTATTACACATAAGAAAATTTAGATGAAGTAAAATGAGTTCAGGGAATATTTTAATACACAGTGTGTGCTGTCTTCCGCTGCATTTCAGTTTAAAGTAATCATCAGCTTATTGATGCCTGATATTTCGTATTCTGAAATGTAATGCTTGTTTACTCTACTCTGAAAACAAGCACTAAACTTCACTTCCACAAAAGCAAAAGGCAGATTGGGAACTGAGTGATTTAATGCAGTGGAACCAGTAAACAATCTTCATCTGGGTATTTCCTTAAAAATCCACTATAGAGTTAATAACTTACGAATCAAAACAATTTCAAGGCACTGAGTGGAAACTGAGTAACTAATTATGCATAAAATAAATCAACATAAAATAAAATTTACTAGTGACATGGCATTTACCATGGTATGTTGACAAACAAAATTCTACCTGCCAAAAAGAATTCCTACCTGAAGTTTGTACCTAAGCCTTGCATTGACAGTCAACCCACATGGATAGATTAAGTGCTGGAGTACTTTGGAAAGCACAGTTGAGCATAGGAATTAAGTAAAATATAATTTTTATTCCAGCCTTGTGGCATCAAAATCTGAATTAATTTAAAATGTCAGTAAGCAGATCACTAGTAGCAGACTGGTTCAGTTCAGCTCATATTAATCCTGAACTATTGATGGAACTGGTGTTAGACAACTTTTATGCACAACCAAGTATAGTTTTTACCTGCACAAGTTTTATTTGATTCATCTTCATTATTACCACAATCGTTGGCTCCATCACAAAGCCACCTCTTGGGAATGCAGCGATTGTTTTGGCACTTAAACTGATCATCAGGACAACTGTGATTGACTGTGGAGGGGGTAAAAAATAAAAAAAAAAAAAGAGAGGTTTTGCCTAAGAAAATAATCTGAAAAAAGCAGCTGAAAAGAGCATATTAAGTGGTATTTCCTGGCAATGCAGTTAGTGGGGTTATCCTGTGTATATAACCACCATTACATAAAAA
Organism: Oxyruncus cristatus; assembly: GCA_013399855.1. Taxonomy (NCBI): domain Eukaryota; kingdom Metazoa; phylum Chordata; class Aves; order Passeriformes; family Cotingidae; genus Oxyruncus; species Oxyruncus cristatus. The sequence continues at coordinate 317,116 of VXAY01000767.1, read as the reverse complement.
TTGTTCGGCAAACCAGTCAATCAAAAATATTGCAGTACTCCAATCATAAATTAAATAACACATAGTAAAGATTCTCCTGTCATGACTACTGCCAATATGGAGATCCTTTTCTATTAAGTGATAAAAGGTAGCAGCATCTTATGGTGTTGCTATCTCCTTAAAGAAACATTTCCTTGGTCACATTTTAGCAGCGTGATGAGGTTTGTGGACTGAAGTGCATATAAACAAAGGAAAACACCAAAGGGAACAGATGGAAACTGCTAAGTGCATATCCAAAATGTTATACCACAGTGAGCAGGGATTTGGGCAGGCCATAAAATGCTTCTAAAATGATGCACATTACTGTCAATGGCCACATATAGATCTGCTGTTTACTTACCATGAAATTGTAGGTGTCAAAAAGTGAAATATGCAGCACAATGTAAAACCAACAACAACAAAAAAAAAACCCTTGGTATTCAAGAGCAAACAAGGAATCTCTCAAATATTTTTTTGCTGGCTCTACCAAAGTATCATGGAAAGGATGAAGTCTGAACACACAGAAATTATGTCAATACTTCTGGCCCGTTGTATCTGTAGCAAGTGTATATTTTGTGCTTCTTTTATGCTAATAACATCTATTATTAGAACTTCTGTTAATCTTGATCTAGACAAGAGCAGTAAACTACACAGTTTCAAACACTGGGTTAAAAATAATCTCAAGCTATTTTTCACCTACTCAGCCATCCACGGTCTTTTTTAAAGTTTAACATACATCTGGAAACAAAAGGTATTTAAAATGAAAGGATGTCTTGCAGGCTTATCCTTGACATTTCAGCAGCTTTTATCTTTGACCTTTCTACTTCTTCTTCCTATTGAAGATGACACAGAGTGAGGGTGATACCAATAGCACATGACCCTTCATGAGTGTTTTGTGTGCAGGGTACAGAAACACTGCAAGTAGAGAATAATTATTAACATGAGCAGAAAGGTGTTCCAACTCTAATGCTCCTGAAGAAATCCAGTTTGCAATGTGACTGGAGAACAAAACTCTTAGCATCCAGATACTAAAATTACAAATTGAAACCTTTTTTTTTTTAAAAAATTTGACTTTATTTCTAGACACTGATGCTGTTTTAAGTGGTAGTTAAGCTTTTGCACATATATATGTGTGTGTATTCTATTCATAATTGTAAATATTTCAAAATCATAAAGAACTATTAAAGTTACTATAGCAACTGCTGAAAAGAGATCAATGTTATTATACTGGCCACATAAACTATAGATCATGTATAGACTTAAGACCAGATTATGATTTCATTTATATCTGCATAAATCCTCAGAGAATTACAAGCTTTGATCAATGAATTGGTATCATTAGACTGATTTAATAGAGAATCAAGTCCAATCTGCCAAAAGATTTTCCTTCTCTCTGTCTTCATTAGTTGAGCTCCCTAATTTAAGTGCAAGAAACCCCGTATTAAAAATGTTAGTAAGCACCACAATTCAAAACTGGAAGAATATTTTGAAAATAATTAGGATGGAATCAGTAATGACTTCTACACAGAACTATCAAAATACATAAATGCTTTGAAAAAAAACCCCAAACTGGCTATCTAACAGACATATGTAAAAAGATCTAGGCATTGCAGAGGATCACAACCTCAGTATGTGCCAGTAACATCAGGCCAGCGCGAAGAAGAAGGCAGGATTTACCCAAGGGTGCACAAGCAAACTCACACAACACATTCTCTCAGCCTAACCAGCTTCACAGAAGGCTCAGCAGAAGAATGTACATCCATTTTTGGCCATCCAACTCCTAGAATCACTTCAGAAAAATCAAAGAAACTTGAAAAAAACAATCATCTCCTGGGAAAAAAAACAACCAAACAAAAAAACCCACAAACAAACACCCCCCACACACACACAAAAACCACAAAAGAAAAACAAAAAAAACCCCAACAGATTGTTTGGTCTCAAAGAGATAAGAATGAGAGACTATAAGAGTTTTCAGACACACAGAACAGGGCTTCACAGCAGAAGAGTGTTCCTGTCTACAACTGATTCAGAAAAAATAACATATTTTCATTTCAGTGAAGGAGATTTGGTTTAGACAAATGATCTAATGACAGAAATAGAAAGCATTGCAACAGAGTAAGAATTGTCATTGCTGCAACACTAATTTTATAGCAGGTTTCCTAAGTACCTTCCAGGAATGACAGAGATATATAATTTATATGTTCTCTATTACTTTTCTTTTCAACAGTGGAACTCCTTTACTGCAAAAAAACAAACAAACAAAAAAAACCAGCTCCAGTAAAACTAATTTTAAAGACCAACTACATCTAATTTAAAACTGGAAGTGGTGTGGGGGTTCTCAGCTTGTTTCTTGGTGGGGGTTTTGTGGGTTTTTTGTTTGTTTGCTTTGTTGGTTTTGGTATTCTTTTGGTGTCCTGGGGTTTGGTGGTTTTTTTTGTTTGTTTGTTTTTGTTTTTTGTTGTTGTTGTTGTTGTTTGCTTAGTTGGTTGTTTATTTTGTTCATTTTTAAGCAATACATTACAGAATCACAGAAATGTTTATGCTTGAAAGGGGACTGCTGAGATCACTTAATCTCATCTCCTGCTCAAGCAGAGCCCAGTAGAGCAGGTTTCCCAGGACCATGTGCATACAAGTGTCGAGTATCTCCACAGACAGAAACTCCACAAACACTTCTGGGCAATTTTTTCCAGTGTTTGACTACTCTTACAGAAAAGAAGTGTTTTCCTTCAGATGTTCAGATCCGTGGTCAGATAAAATTCACGTTTTTCAGTTTGTGTCCATTTCCTCTTGACCTGCTAGTGGGCACTACTGAGAAAAGCCTGGCTTCCTGTTCCCTGCCATTGGGTATTACAATGCTGCCATATAAAAAAAAGTTCAACAGTGGGAATCGGAGCAAAAATACCAACATTTTAAAAAATCAGATATGATGATGCCGAAACCAAAAGATGATTTCTCTTCTATGCTATGAAATGAGCACGTGAGTGTCACTAGAAAGGACCGCTACGCGTGAAAAGAAGAACATGAAAGATTTACACGAGTGACTTTAGGATTAGCTCTTTTGATTCCCTTCAGACTTACAATTATTTTGTGTCCAATTTCTAAAACAAATTATGGATTGTGGGTTAAAATGTAAATGCACACATACAGCAGATTTCAGAGTGCTCATCACTGCCGTCCAGACAGTCGTCGTCGCCATCACAGCGCCAGCGATCCTGGATACACCGTTTATTGCTGCACTGGAACTGCTCAGCTTTGCACAACTGGGGTGGCACTTCTTCGCCTTTAACTAGGAAAAATATCCAAGAAACACATCTACTTTATCTGCTTGATACATACACGATGCAATACAACCTCTACGTAATTCTTGTTCTTGCTCTTCAGGATGTTTCTAAGTAAACTTGGCATATTTGAAGTAATTCCACCTGAAGCCTGGAGCAGCTCACATATCCGAGAGTATGGTTGAAGCAATATGTTTTTAATAAATGGAAAGAACTCAGAATAGAATGGCACTCAAACTATTTTTAAATTGGTGCTTAGAAGATAGTGTAAAAATACCAGTTTAAAGTATTACAATACCTCATCAACAGCAGAAAGAAAATATTCTTACAGACATTGACTGAATTCTGGTGCACATTTGGGGCTAGAAAATGATGACTGAAAAGCTGATTCTTGTATCCAAGCAACAACTCAAACAACTGCATTACGCACTGCTACATAAGTGGCAAAGAAGAAAGGATAAAATTCCGCTGGGGTAGAATTAAGTAGCAAGCTACAAGCTTATTGATAAATCCAGGCAGTTATATTTCTCAACATCAGGTTCAGAATGCTTAATGTGTAAATACCACACATCAATCTATGACCCTGTGAGGAACACCAAAGTCCTTGGAAAGGAGGCAGGCAGTGAAGGGTATTGGGGAAAAAGCAGGAAACCTGACTCATTCCCATCTCCAAGTCTCTAACCTCTCTTGCTAATGCTTACATTCCATCTTACCAGTGGGAAGTCCAACTTCAGTATTTTCTGCTAAAAAGAAAAGTAATTTTCTTTAGCAACAATGATGGCTCTGCCAGCCATGAATTTGGGTCAGATTCAAGGTCATTGCCAGCTCAGTAATGCTCACCACGGTATGAAATAATCCCTATGCTTTATTCATCTCTACTGGGCTTCTTGCTGTGGACTTATATAAGACTTTACACACTACACCTCAAGAAATAGATCAATGAGATTTAGGAAAAAAAAAAAAAGAGAGAAAGAAAATTTTGAGTAAGTTACAAATATCAGGTCTAAACATTAAGAAAAAACACCTGTAGTACCTGACAAGTTATTATTTTTACTTAAAAAATCCAACCTTTCACTATAACAATTTTTTAATTGTTGTTTCAATGAATATATCCAAGGAAGGGATGAAAAAGGACACCAATGTTTGCACAGTCTGTGTCTGAATCTATTATACATAAATACATTTGCTTTACACATTTTATGAACAGTTTCAGCATGACCATTGTAATGCCAGATTTCTGTTTAAGAAACTTAGTCCATAGAATAATCTGAAAACTTTATGTACATTTAATATAATAATTATATGAATTAATTTTGGATATTCTTAAAACCAGTTCAGTGAAATATTTAAGTGCTTTATCATATCAGACATGCTGAAATATTTTCCAATGCATTTTATCCTCATATGTTGTGTACTTAATATTCTATCTTCTTTGAAAAAGCTTTATTATATTTAATAAACTGTCTTCTACTAGAATATTTATTCAAAGATATTTCTTTCTCTTACAGAACCTCTAGGAGGCCACACTTCCTTGTTTTATTTTTTAGGTCTGACTTGATCCCTTAAGATCAGCATCAGCTCAGATGTTCTTTAAGAATCTTACTCATGCAGGTTGTACTGTTTTCCTCTAAAAGCTGATTATCAGCACAGGCACAAACTCTGCCTCCAGGAATGGCCAAACACAGAGTCCCGCAGCCTCCATTATTAACACGACATGCATTGTCACCTGGGAAAAGAAAAAAAAAAAAGAACTTTAAAACCAATAGCCATGCTAGAACTAGATGATTATTTTATTTTATTTTATTTTTTTTATTTATTTTTTAATAACATAAGCACAGGAAGAATTTTTTACAGTTATTTTCCTCTTATTTTAGGGACATATTATTCTCAGAGCTTGGTTACTGCATGTTGTAATACTTAAACATATTTTGTTATAGCTTGTATTACTCAGTAATAATAATAATAAAAACCACATAAAAAAAGCCCTGTACCATCAGCCCATAACATTCTATCACCCTTTTTAGGAGGGGAACAGATACGGCAAAATATTTGACACAGCTACATGCACATAGTGGTTTCAAGAAATCAAACAGTATATAAAGGGATGTTCTGAAGGTAATTGGCATGTGCATGTGTTAAAACAATATGACTGCAAAAACAGACTAAATAAAAACGGGAAAAAAAAAGGAAGCAAATTTAAAGTACAATGAGATCTACAGCAGATAGAACACAGGCAAAAAAGCCACTACTCTTCTCTGAGCACACCTGCTCTTTCTTTGCTTTCTTTTTCCCTGTTAATGTTTCTTCCCAAGAGCTGTGCACTGTTCACAGGAAGATGCTGACAGCTGTCAGGTGTTTTAATCATCCACCAAGGGCTGCTGCATTTCCACCACCTCGCTCCTTAGGCAAGCAGACTTTAAACCACTGAAAGCCCACTGAAGCAAATGTTACAATTTCTGTTTGTGTGACTTTGGTCATGACCTAATTGCTTAGATGTGCACTGCTGTGGACATCCAACTTGTCACGATCAAAGCTCTGTTGGTGATAAGTGACTGTGATCAAGCAAGTTATAAAATTTCATGTCTGCTGAACCTTTAAATTAAAGCAACTTTTTTTTTCATCTTCCTGTCCTAGTAAAAAGCAGGTTGTCCTTTCCCTGCTCCTCCTCTTAAGGGTGCACAAAACATCAGCTTCCTGAGTGAAAACAAACTCCACACAATTCCCCCTCCTCAGAGCTCCATCACTTCACTTTTCACGGAAAAATATAGTATTAAGTTCACATAGATGTAGCTATGAACATGAATATTAAACTGTCCTGTAAGAGCCGTACCTACATGTGCAGGGAAATCTTTTCAAATTATCAAAGGAACATCAGATAACCAGCAAACAATTTAAGAATTTGAAAATTTTCAAATTTTAAGATGAAGCCTGGTATGTCTTACCATACAGTAATACTTACCAACCTTTTCTTATACTTTTTTTCTGACCCACCATACATCCTCTCTTAGATGAAAATGTGTCTATAGTCTATTAAAACCCCACTGAACTTTTAAATAAATCTGTGCAAAATGGTTAATAGAGAACAATGAGAAAAGTCACTGTGGCCATTGGGTGAGAGGGAGATGGCAAGAACACAGCTGTATAAACAGGGAAAATGGGAATTCTCTATGAAGTGCGAGGGTTGGATCACAGTTTTAGACAGAGTAGTTCCAAATTAGACTGGATACTTTATATAAATTATTGGATCTTGACTTCATGTCTATGAAGTCTATCTTGACTATGGCCAAAACCACTACAAAAATCAACTCCTTCCTTACATCTATGCTCACCAAAGCCCAAATATACTAAACAAAACATCAAAAGAGTAAGAGATGTATTTGATTCTAAATTTTGGAAAAGCTCAGGTAAAACACAGTCTCAGAAAAAGTAGCCTTGAAACTCCCTAGATCTTTTTACAGAGCCACCCATTGTACAAATCAAAGGATGTCAGTAACACAAAGGTTTAAGAAGTTATTAGAAGCTGCCAAAAGAAACAACCCAAAATATAATCTTCAAAAGTGAATCCAAAAGTATATAGCACAAGTCAAGGTAATTTGAAGTGATTTAATTAAAGAATACACATGTGTTTGTCATTTCACTCAGAAAGAATAAGCCTAAAGCCTAAGCCAGACAAATGCAAAAAATGCATTTAATAGTCACAATGATTCTGAAGCCCAATGAAAGCTTAAAATAAATAACATCAAAATTAAAACACCTGATCAAAGTCAACTGCTCCTTCTTGAAGATAAAAAGTTCCTACTTAACCTCATAATTGGGATGAGAAACTACAGCTCAGTAGGTTACTTGCAAAGTAAGTGATAAAAGAGAGGATGATGACAAGGAAACTAAATGTACCAAGAGTTAAAGCAAAGAGATCCGAAATAAAAAGGTTTATAAAGTGAAGTCTTCAACCTGAAGGTGCAATGAGATCTTCAGTCCAATCAGTCTTGCTGAAGAGACTCCTAGGCTAAAATGTCTCCCAAAATGCAGTTCAAACAGGTTAAGCCTCTTTATTGAACAAGCTGTGGAACTTTTGAAGCTACCAAGTGCTTAGAAAATTAAATTTCCTCAACTACGGTTCCTAACAGCTACTTTATACGGATGTTCTTAAAATAGTCCCAAAATTTTAAAATACTTTCAAAGCTATTATCATGTTTTTCATATTTTGCCAGCTTTTAAAACAGCTGCTGCCCTGACACTTGCGTCTGACTAAAATTAGGCTGGCTTCATTTTAATTAGCCAAAAAATTAGGCCAGAGCTAAAAAAACCAATGTAATTGTATCTCAGTCATCCTTCGGAAAAAAAAAAAAAAATTAAAAAAAAGTATGGCAACCATACACATTTTTTTAATCTTCTCATTTAAAAGATACTCTGAAGTATTTTTTGCATTTGTACCTGCCTATAAAAACAAGCTCAAGTGCTGTTAAAGTTGTGTAAGCTCACTCAGGATCATACCAGAAACGTGAAGAGCAGCAGAAAGGGGCTCAAGGAGCTCTTTGCAATCTGGGGAGTTAAAATATGAACGGATTTCAAAAGAGGCTATTTTAACTGCTTTAAATGCAGTTACACAAGAATTATTTACATATACATAGCATTCTCCCCTTTCACTGCAGTGGAAATATCCATAGGCTTGGCAGAGTCCCTGGCTGTAAATCCAACTCCTATAACCCTTTGGGTTTCTTAGAAAGACCGAAATACTAAGCTTAAGAAAGCAAGATGAATTCTAATCTCTGAAAGTAAGAAAAAAAACATTCCTCCACAAAAAGATCATGTCTCAAGGGATACAGAGACAGTGAAAAACACCTCTCCTTAAGGAAGTACCAAAAACTTTATGTCACTGTACAAAGTACTAAGCAAAACAGGATTGGCACAGTCAAATATCCCATAAAAGACCCCCTAATAAAAATGCCAGTCTCAATTCAACTATGCCAAAATTAATTGACATGGTTTCTGGTTGTGTAGACAGTGACAATACCAGCAACATCAAAACAGTAACCTCAAAACACCAGAGCTAAATATTTCTTAGGTATGTGCATGTAAGCCATAAAATATAACTCACAGCATAAAACTAACTACTATAGTTTTCTCTGTACCACATTATGCAGCCTTGATCTTGCTCTTTTAGAAGAAACATACAAACAACAAACAAACAACAACAAAAAAGGGCAAAAAAAACCCCCCAAAAAACAAAAGCTTCACTTCCTTTAAAATAAATGTTTATGCTCCTTTGGGAACAATTCAACATCAGCCTCACTGAGCATGACAAAAAAGGAAGATCCTAAAGGCTGCTGTTAGCTAACAAAATTCCAGTTGCAATTACAAACAAAGAATGTATTAATGGGCCAAATTCTCTCCCTTTAGACTTAAGCTCATTCAGCAAAACTGTCTAAGAGGTAATACTCTCTCTCTCTGGTGCCAGCTTATTTGGAAGCTAATAGCGATTGCATTAATTTTTAAATGTCCTTTTTTTTCTGAAAAGAATGGGAACTTTCTGAGTACTGGCTAAAGCAGCAGAAATACCAAGTATTAAAAGCAAACAGTGCATCTTCCATTAGCAGACACTGCTCAAGGCATTCTGAAATTTGGTCATCCTGAGGGTAGGTTTGGGGGCAGATTTTGAAAAAAAAAAAA
>VXAY01000767.1:226276-307930 GCA_013399855.1 Oxyruncus cristatus | reverse complement strand
AAGAAAAAACAAAGACGGGAAAAAACAAACAAACCCACAAGAAATCTAACAACACCCCTAAACAAACTACACTTTTACATGTCCTTGAAACTAAGAGGGAGTCCCTGAATAGCATTTGTGATAAGGGGAATGCTGTTACAGTGACCCTGACTTAGCACAACAGGACTACACATACTAGTTTGGTTTAGGTATCCAAAATTTAGATGTTATGGTATCAAAAAGGAAAAATTTTTAAACAGCAAAAAAAAAAATAATGATCTTTTAAACAGTATTTTATTTGTTCTGATTCCTGATGTTCATTTTTATGCTTGGTAGCAGACATTAACTAGAAATATGCTTTAACCAAAGACAGCAAATATTCAGCAACTCGTCTGAACTCTGTATGCAGTAAACTGATTTCAAAGTTTCTTCTATAAAATATGTTCGTAAATTTACATGTACAGTAGTAATTTCATTTTCTAAGCTCCATCCATGCAAACCTATGGCTTTATCTCATTTCTCTACTGATACAAGTAGCCACAACTATAGATTTTTCCACTACTTTCGAAGAACTACTTACTCTTATTCTGTGCAACATACAGTGTTGCTGTAGACAAGATGTGGGAGAAAATTAAAAAAGGAAAAGAGAGATGAGATCATAGATCCTGTCTAAGAAAAGGTAAATCCAATCATGTATTTTATGCCTATGAGCCAATGCACTTATGCTACCCATTTTATTTGATACTTTCACAGTATCTCTTGGACATACAAGAAAAATGGCAATAAAGGCAGTGTAAATATCCAGAAGAAATTCAGGTTTAATGTCATGATTCACTTTCCAGTAATTATGAGATGATCAGCTTCAACATCAGTGGATTGAAACATTGGAAAATATCTTTGTCACACCGCAAGTCGTATTTGTTTTTCAATTTTTGTTCACCCAGTCACCTCAAAGAGACTTTAAAGAAGAAGATCCTTTTATAACAGACCTTCAGAGAAATTGTATAAGTACCTTGCTGTTTACGAGGATCATAAATCTGGAGCCCAAACAAAGGTGGTCTCTCACTTCTCAACAATGTCACATTCCTTGTAAGCAGATCCAACTGGAAAATTGACCCATTCATATAATCTGTCCAGTAAATATAATTTCCATGATGTGATAGCCCAAAAGGATGATTCAAATCCTTTCCACTGTAGACTATCTGCAAGTAATTAGTGGTAGGAGAGCATCATTAATTATTAATTTTTCAGACAACTTAAACTGGGAAATAGGAAAACTGAGGCAAGCACTGAGCCCAAAGATAACCTAATGCAATAAATCAAGTAAAGAGTGTAAAGCCATTCTGTTCACCAGCATCAATATCTGACTTCAAAAAACTCTGTATAAATTCACTTTAAGTGGGGATTGTCAGATAAAACAGGAAGGGGCTGCCCAGGGAAGTGGTGGAGTCACCAACCCTGAAGGGATTTAAAAGACATGTAGATGCGGTGAACTTGGCAGCTGCAGTTTGGAGTGATTATTCTCCCTCTGGCTGGGATCCCTGCTTGAACTAATTCCCAAAAGTCTATTTCTATCTCGCCTCTAGAGAGATAGAAGCAGTTCATCAGATGCCCTACCTTGTCTCTATTTATAGACACAAACCCAAGGGAACAGGGCGATAAAGCCAACTAAAAATACAACTACTTTGAGGTGACAAACATAGTTCCCTTTAGTCCTTCAAATTTTCTTTTTGGGCTTGGAATCCTTTTGGTCAAAACTCCTCATCTCAGTGAAATGTTTTTGATCAAAATTCATCAATCAGTCAAAAATCCACCAGCTACTGGTGAATTAAGGACCTTTCCATTCCCCTAAATCTTCACTATGCTGACACAGAATAAAAAATGTGATTGATCCAGTTAATTATAGGCTACTTTGGTCAAAATTTAACAATTAATGATTCAACATCAAAAGCAAGTATCTTCCAGTTATTTTTAGCTACATAGATTTTATTCAAGTAGTTAATCATTTTATTTATATCCCAGAATTACAGAAAAACACTTTCCAAAAGAAACCAGGATCATTCTGTGACATACTTAAAAATAAAACCTGTAAAGACAGGTGCTTCTTATTATTCACCAGTCACCAGCTTTATGAAGCAGATGGTAAACCTTTCTTAAATTATCAGACTTCAGTCTAAGCTTTAACCATTTTTGAGACGTCTTGTTCTGTGCTTGTTACTTCTACAGAACAAAGAACCTCTACACAGAGTTGTATCCAGCCAGAATAAGCATTGGTAAAAACTAAAGAAATCTCTCTTTCTCTTTGCCTCCACTTGTTGACTGCTGCCACTCTGCATATTCCCACAAATGCTCTAGCAGGGTGTTGAGATTCATCAAAATCAGCTTATCAAGATGAGTTAAATAAAAACCTCTCTCTGGCAGAGCCAAAAAAATGTGTTTTTTTCCTAAATAAAAGCTCTTTGTAGCTTGATTTGAGCTCTTCATGGCTCAATCAAAACACAAATCATTGTCACACAAGAAAAACAGATTTTTTTTAAAATAGTAAGTTTAGCATCACTTACGAGAGATGAAAATTTTAAGCTGCATTACAGTCTCTCACAGGAGACTGCCCACATCACCTGCTTCAGCAGAGGTGATGCTGGACATGCCTCAGGGTTACGCAGACTTTAAAAACCTTGAGAAGTATTTTTAACATAGCACAATAAAATCCGGGGAAAGAGCGTGCCTGTGGCAAAGCAGCAGTATTTTTCTTTTACCTTCCTGTCAGTTCCATTCAAAAATATCCTTTCAATGTGATCATAATAGGCGTCACACCAGTACAACACGTTGGCACGATGGTCCAGGGTTAAACCATTCGGCCACAACATCTTTGAGGTTACAAAAATCTGCCGACTGTAGCCGTCCATCCAGGCCTTCTCAATCCTTCCCACGCTGTCATCTATTTCATCTTCTTCCCAGTCTGTCCAATACATCCATCTATGAAATTATAAAAACATGAACATTCAGGTACCATTTTAATCATGTGAGTTATATTCTAGACTTTTAGCAACAGTTCATGCCCAAGCCAGAGCCATTTTGACTTTGGCATCCACAACTGTATTTATTCTCCATGTGTGGTGGACATTGCTGAAGTGACACCTGTGTAGTTTTGCTTATATTGGGATGAATTGCACAAATACCAAATGGGCCAACAGCCAAGAAAGTGAAAGAATTCCTTAAGACCTTATTTAATCCCACCAGAATTAAGATTTTTTTTTTTTCTCTAAACCAATGCTTGTATTGACTTTATCACAAAGTTCAGACTTTCGCAGGGAGGTCTTTTTTGGCCTAGTTTGATGGAAATCTGATTTATATTATGCTTAATACTATGAAAAAAAGTATTGAAATACATTATTGAATTGCACTTTGGTTTAGGAGCCACGGGATAACCTTGACATTCTGTGAACTTCAGATCCCACATGAAAGCAGCCAAATTACTCAGAAAACTATTATGACACTTTGTCCATCACAAAAATGTTTAGAAATATTTTCTGCAAAAAGTAGTTGGAAAATAGCCAGTAGGCAATTTTAGCATAGTTTTATGGTTTATGGTGCAGCAATGTAGATTAAAAAAAAAAACCTCTGACAAACAGGCACTTATGCTACTTCAGAGAAGTTAAGCAAGATTCTATTAAGGAATCTACAGTATTGGCTCAGATGCATTCTATGAGCTATTCTCTACTGGACACTACAGAATACACCCTAAATATTTTTTTTTCATTATTGAATCAATCTGATTATTATATTTTATTACAGAATTTGCTGGTGAAAACTGTGATTTCAACAATTTAAAATACACAACTTGAACTTGTAAAAGGATAATCCAGGATTTCAGTTATCAAGTATTAAACAGAGGAAAGACATCATACCAATACTAAATGGATCCTATTTGTTAAAGTTGAATGATTTAATTGGGACTGATGTGCCTCACCTTTTATTTGCCCAGGGTTACATTTCTGAAATAAATTCTGTGATCCTAACACACTTAGTGGGGTTGTACTTTGAAGAATAAAGTCCTGGAATTTAAATTCTGAATTTACATTGGAATGTAACACTGAAGTGAAAAATTATTTTGTTATCACAACTGTGTATATGATGTCAAATCAATTGGTAAAAAATTTATTCAAACACACTTCTGCATAATCATAATTTGATTTTTTTTCATATAAGAATTGGGAAAAGATAAAGAAAAACTGCATCATCATTACACAGGTTTGCAGATATGCAAATGTAGTTTTTGGTTGGTGGGTTGGGTTTTTTTCCATGTCTTTCAAGTCACCCACTGGAAGGGAGTTTTGGGTTCCTTTAGTGTTTTGGTAAACATATGCTAAGAACATCAATCAATTTTTGATGCACAAGCCTTACAAACTTTGTTGCATATTTGGCTGAAATAACTAGGTTTAATCAGAGAATTATAAAACCTGCATATGTCCTGAAGCTCAGGCAGATGCAGGTCAGTGCGGTACTAATTTTATTGGAAGACAAAATATTTTTTACAAATATTTACATGAGTACTCAACAGCAATTACTGAGCTTTTCTCCATTAGCTTTTTGTCTGTATTTATTCTAGTTATCATGTCATGAGCTAAAACATGCTTACAGTAACAGACATTAACATCAATGTGCTTTAATTGCAACTCAAAATGCAGTTAATGCTTCTACACTGGTTAAATCAAGACTAAAATTGTTGAAACATAATTAAAATGCCATAATAAATGCTATGCCTCAGGAAGAGCTTCCATGAGATGTATAATCATGAAGGACATGCTATTTTATTAGAAAAGTGTTTTATATAATAGCCTTTCTCAGACAATACATCCTCATACACTATTTCATGTGCCATGTATCTACTGAGCTGGAAAATTTAACAAAGTAATTGTAGGTGTGGTTATGGTTCGTGGTCTGATTTTATACCCTTACTATCTGACCTTAATGAATTGTAGCCTCTCCACAGTCACTTCCACTCAAAGACATGCTCAAAACAGAAAACCTGATAGTGTAAATATTTTCTAGTAATAGGAAAACAGCAATCAATCCAGCCACACAAAAACTACCCACCTACATCGTTCTCTAGAGACAATTCCCTGAATAAATCTAACTGTGAATTCTTAAGTAAACCACAACTATACCACTCTAATTTAATGTTCTTTTTATTATGCAGCCTATCAAAATTAATTATGCTAATAAGTAATGAAAAGTACCTGTCTCATTTAGTTTTGTAAAACAACGTGTACAAGGACAGGGACATAATTATCTTCAGAAACTGAGACTTACAATGAGAGAAATAAAGAAGAGCCTCATAAAGTTCACTTAGTATTAAAAATTCATACAGGTCTTACACACTCAATTTGTTCGAGAAAAAGGTGAATCACATGGAGCTTAACAGGACAGACATTTAGTGGTGACTGAGCAGACACGTTCTCCTGACGGCTTCAGGCAAGAATGCTGGACAAGAATAACAGATATTATAGACTCTTGAAGAGTTGCAGATTATGACACGACTCTCCAGACCTCATCCTAAGCAAATTCAATTCTGTGTTTATACTATAAAGACAATCATTAAACAAAAATCGGTTTGCTTCATACCCATTGACAGGATCAACAACAATTCCTCTAGGGTGGGACATGTCTCCCTCCAACAAAGTTTTTCTGCTCTGAGCAGCTTTTTCCAGTCTGGCGACAGCAATTGTTTTCCTGTGGCCATCATTTGTCCAATAAAGATTATTTCCAATCCAGTCCACTGCTATGCCTTCTACATTATCAAGATCTGTTGAGAGAGAGAAGACGGTCGTAAGAAATTAATATTATTTATGTTCTGACATTATACAGTCCATATAGATAAAACAGATTATTTCTTTCAATCTGAATCATATCTGATGTGTCTGTCACAATTACTCATTGCTGAAGGTACCCCACAAAAAAGACTGGTCATAAAACTCGTGTATTAAACTGTAAGTCTTCATACATTAGCCATAGCTGGCCCTGGGGAAATCACTCTAATAAAATCCTACTTAATTTTAAACCTAAATAGCATTATCACTCAAATCAAGAACAGCTTCCAGGATCAGCTCTAGTACTCTAAATCACCTTGCTTTCAAATAAATCACAGGTTTTGTTCTTATTTTTTAAAAAATAGGCAAAATGGGAATTCAATTAGCATTTGTTCCACTGTCTCTTGACATCACAAAACACCTAAGCAGGAACATCACCACAGCCTGAGTTCCTCCCCACGGCTTCGTGCATGAGCAAACTGGTCCCAGGGTAAGTGATACAGAAGCAAAGAGCAAGTGGATGTATTGATGGGCTCAGGAGTTTGACAGTGGCAGGGCTCCATCCACAACAAAAATGAGTTAACAACACTCCTTGCAGACCTGCAGAGCTTTCCCCATTTGAGAAGCAGTCAAACAATGCCCCAAGCAACAAGTTTTCCCTCAGACTTACCCAAGGCTCTGCCCTCTCTCACATGATCCCAGTTCCTTAATTGAAAGGATAGGGTCTCTAAAAAGTTTTCCAGCTCTATTCTATCATATCCTTTGCCTTTTCTTTCAGGAAGATCTCAAAGTCCAGGTGTGTGGGGTGAGATACTGAGAATTTTAGTAATTCTCTCCTGTCCTTTGCAGTGCTGTGAAGGCTGAGACATAACCCAGCTTTAGGCAGCACCTTTGCAGGCATCTGATCCCTCACCAGCCCTCTGGATGCTGCAAAAGGCTGTTGCAGTAAAAATAACTGATAAAAACTTGAAGTGTCCAAACCCAGCTCCTGCTGGTGCAGTTATTGCCCTTCCACAGGTTGATCCCACCGCCCCCCCCCCTCCAGGCCTGAGAGCATCCAACTGGTGTCTCCCTTTGGGGTGATAAAAATTGTGGTCAGTATGGCTGAAAAGGTAAAAAACCTCCACCAATCAACCAACCACACAACCACACACTAAAAACCTTGTGTTTTGACAATACAGATTGCATCACTTTTTTGTCATCCTCAGACGAACAATCCTACGGCACAATTTCAATGACTGTTGGAATCATCAAGACTTAAAAAAAAAGAAAAAAAAAGAATGCAAATTGCTTTCTCTGTTCATGTCTACACCACTAATGACATCTAGATGCAAACTTTCATCAGACTGGTCCTTTCTCACCAGTGCTGGTGTCACTTTCTGATCAATGTTAACATCTTTTTGAAAGATTTCTCAGAACAAATGTGTTGCAGAAAGATTTTCCTCCCAATGTAAATTAAAATAATCATTATATTACTACTTTTTGGGAAATTTTTATATGAGCAAACCACTGATCCTACTTAAACCTCATTTACACCAGATGCACCTGTGAACATTTGTTAAACTGAACACACCTGTTAACAGTCTGAACTGCGCTGCCAGACATATAATTTAGCTGTCAGCTTTCCAGACAAGAACTTCACATAAAGTCCTAGAGTGCTAGTTTGGGACATTTCAAGTTTTTATCAGCTATTTTTACCGCAGTAGCATTATGTTGTCACCCTCAGTTTTCTCCACCAAAATTCTTCCCCACAGTGCAATCAGTACGTATTAATGGAGAGGTCTTGCTAATGTTAGCAGCTTCAGCACACCTACAAATTTTCCTTTGCAAGATGTCAGATGTATTTTCCTCGAGACAAATGCTTCACCCAGAATATTTTTTTAGACGCCAAACACCTTTACTGACTATGTCTCAAATAAACTATCCCATTCCTTACAATAAGTCAGTAAAATTATTTCTGATGCGCTGGAATGCAAAACTCTTTGACCAAGCACAGTACAGAAAACCTTTGGCTTACTACAACCCATGAGTAACCTGTGGTATGGCACCAGCAACACACTAAGATAAAATATGATGGTTTTGCTCATACAGTGAAATATTGTGCTTTTTATGCACTTCGATGCATTAACAGCACCTATAAAAGGTGCTGTTTCAATCTCAATAGCACTGTAACATGATGAATTACTTTGGTGTTTTTGTTGAACAATGTTTTTTAGTGATTGTAATACCATCATATTATAGCCCCTCTTGAGTTAGCAGAGCTGTAATGTTTTCAAATACCTTGTCATTGCAAAACTTTTCATTTTTTATTTTTATCACAATTTCCCTTTAAAAAGAAGCAAAATGCATTTCATTATAATGTTGAAGTATATTAAAATTACAATATAACTTGCATTGCATAGTAAAATTTAAAAATAACAAGCATAACCCTTATTGAGAGAGATAAAAATAACCATTATGAAGAGAGATAATTCAGTCAGCATGTTTTCAATTTTTTTAAATAGAAAACTAAAGAAGCTGAGGGCTACTGAAATTCATGATGTGATAGCCATGTGATATTTCTAAAATTGCCTTTTTCCCTTATCAGTATCCTCTGGGCCCATGGCAGTGAACAAACAGCACAGATGAATAAAGGCCATTATGAAAATTATACGTATGTTTTTTACCTTAAATAAAAGAAATTCTTGACGACAACAGCATAGAAAATAATTGAAAAATCAGTTCAGTTGTACTGAAAAGTCAGCAAGGTCTAGAATAGTTCAGGATTCTTTCTAGCTTTAATAATGTCTGTAACTCCAAACGTGCAATCATCCTACCCCAGGCATATTTAATATGTCAAATTAAACATCATGGGAACGTATGTATACAAAACTGTGAGGTATTTTACAGTTGCTAGGTTTTGTTTCCTGCTTTCTTTACTTTACTGCAAAGTACAATCTACCACCTGCAGGATTTTAATTGTAACTGGACCTCTCTTTCATTTTATTAAATTAACCTGAAATCATTGTGAAAGTCCAAAAGAGATAACATTGGTATCCGGCAAAGTATCAACCAAACCTTGTTCACTTATGAAACTAGACCTAAATTTAGTAAATTAGTCGTGGGTGTAGAGATGACAGTATATTCTGTGAGACACAATGTAAGAAAGTTATGGAGGAAAAAAAAAAGAGAGGTTTTCAAAATGTGTTTTAACATTATTATCTGTATTTCTGATACACCTAAACATCTCTGTACTTTTGGGAAACTATTTTAACTTGTGATCTAAGGAGCTTGAGGGAAGCGATGGTGTCAAAATGCACCTTGCAGTATTTGAAACAACAGAATGATGACATATCTAACCCAGCAACCACCCAGTCTGATGAGAATCACCCCAAGTTCAAAAGCAAAAGCTGTGGGTCAGTCGGCATCTGAGATCAGTGCCAGCAGCTCAGCCAGGTTTCCCAGCCTGATGGACACTGTCAGCTTTATTTTCAGTCTCTCAGTGCCTTTGCTACTTTCTTTTGAAAAGACAATGTCAGAGCCAGCTGGAACTTTCTGAGAGTGGAGAGTGGCCTTTGGTCTGGGAGTGAACAAGTATGTTGAGAAAAGTGCAAAGTACGGAAGGGAAAAGTAGAGAGTGTTTCACCAAGGCTCATGGAGAAAATCTGCTGAACAGACCAGGCAACAGAGACAAGCCTCAGTTGTGAAAGAAATGTCCTTTAGAGCTCTGAGGGGCCTCAGCAGGTTTTTTTTCAACTTGAGAAAACACCAACATGGCTAAAATCAAACCTGAGGACAAGGTGTTCAGACCCCATCTTATTTTTATTACGCCTGACCCCGGCATTTTGGGCTAAACACAGGTTTTATACTAATAAGATCAGCTTTTTAATGAAAGTGTTCTGCTTTTTTTTTCTTCTTTGGAAGACAAAACAGTGCAAATATGGACCACATTGGTATCAAAAGCAAAACTAAGTTTAGATTAGAATGCTAGATATGTCCTAAAATTTACAAGCCTATTGCTCCAAGTCTATTCAGTTTCACATAGTAGCTACTGTATCTGAGCTACCACGCTTTCTGTGGGATTTATGGAGCATATGTGTTTCTAAACTAAATACAATCTAAGTCAAAAAACCTCATGTTAACCAGATACTAAATATATCAGGAAGTTTTAAATGTAAAGGAGATTTTTATAGCATGATGCTATAGCGGCAAATTTCTTTATTTTTGTGAAGTTATTGTTTAAAGTTCACTTTTATTTCACTATCTAAAAGCTTCAAATGCATTCCTTACTTTTTAGATGGGTTTCACAACAAGTAGTAAACAGGAACAAAATAATGGCCATTGTGTTTAAACAAAATTGATTTCACTACAGTAAGCCAGTGAAGCCCTTTCAACATAAAAAAAATGAAATAGCAAAATACCATTGTGATCATTCTTCACTTGCTAACTGAAAAGCTAACATTTGTAATTTTGGAAGTACTACCAGAATTTTACTATCAACAGTAGTATGTGGGCTACGAATACGCTGAGTACAGATACAAAATTTTTAAAAACTCATAGTTCTAGTAGCAACAATTTGCCACACTGCTTTTAAATGTGAAACACGCTATAAGCACAGCATGTAATTTGGTGCAGAATAGCTTAGCTCATCGATGTCAGTCAAATCATGTACACTAATAGTGCCTAAAACACTAGATGAACATAAAAACTGAGGAAAAAAATAATTCTGCTCTATACCAACCAGCTAAACAACATCCAAAGATCTTTACAGACTTACTTTGGCCTTGTTTAGGTTACAGGCATCCCCTGACCATCTTTATTAGCATTTACAGTAAATAATGCTTTGAGGCTCACAGCAACCACAAACAACATGAGGTGGACAAAGTCAAGTAGAAAACCCAGGAGTTCGTATTTATGTTACATCAACTCTAAATCCCTCTAAAAATGTCTGGTTTGTTCCCTTTTATAATGTGAAAAAATGACTTCATATGCAAGTTTGAAAGCTTAATTATAACAATTTCTGTTGCTAGTGGAAGCACACGGCTCTGGCAGTTGTGCTGCCAACTCTGGGCTAGGCTGTGCTTTGGGCTGTCAAATAGTTATCAATACTACCCAGCAGTTTGTTTTCCAAAGTGAAGAATAAGAAATCACAGCTGAAACTATATGGGAAATCAAATTCCAACAGTGTTAGGTGCTCAGTGATCTCAATTCCCAGTCAACAGGTGGTAGGATCAGGCTCTTGTGTCGGCAAACTGTAATTATCTGAGTTACAGTGCTGTTTGAGTGAGCGTATCTGTTCTTGAAAAACCTGATAGTCACAAAAAATGAAAACTTCTAATCTGAGAAGTGGCACCTACCACAGGTAGAAGTCCTCAGCAGCATGCTGTTCAGAGCAAATATTAAACCACCTCCTGACACACCTGATTTTCTGTAGTAACCTTCCACCAAGGAACGATTTAATCTGTCCCTGCTGATTTCTTGAGACTTGACAAGAATAAAAGCTGAGGTGTTACAGCTGGAGGCCATATTAATTTTTTAAATCATGAAAAATACATTAACAAATGTTCCTTAAACATACTTTAAAGTTGTGAAACTACACCAAGTTCAAACTAACAATGTAAGCTCCTGGGGCAGGAGGGGATGGGAGGAGGGAATGACACTGACATTTTGTCAGTCTTTGCAAATAGCACCACCAATAATATATCATCAGATAATCCATAACTGTTCTGGTATTGCATTGGTGTTTTTGCTATGTTGTATGTATGTTCCTTGCTGCTACCTTATAATGTTTAAATCCACATATTGCCTCCTCCTTCCTCTACTCCACATTTGAATTACTTTGTTGTAAAGTGAAATGTGTGGTCAGTAAGAGACAGTGAGCGGTGGAAGTTCCGTGATGTATATTATCCATTTCCATACTTGCAGTGAAATGAAGAATTACCAAATTGACAGCTGAGTATTCCTTATTTACCCAGACAGCTGCCTTTTATCAAACAATCACGTGTGCAGGGTAAGGAGCCTGTCACTATTCCTTGCAACTGCTGCTGAAGGGATCTTTGTGCAGACTCTGAGGAGAGACCTTACGCCAAAAGAGCATCATATCACTGCACAGTGCAGATAACTTCTCTGAGACTGATGGATTAACACATGGGTTATGAATGACAGGGAATGAAAAATCCCTATGCTAAAAAAATGGTCTTTTAGTTACTTTCCCTGTCTTGAGCTTCAATACACAAGTGAAGATATTAAGCTCTCTGAAGGCTAAGATGAATATTCATACTTCTTATTTTCTTGAGGACGAGAAAATAATTACTTTAGAATGGATTTCAGCTGAGGCAGTTGCTACCTCCTGCTGAAGCAGTCTTTCAGAAAAAGGACCATAAACCAAGGAGAAATATGGACTGACAAACTGGAGGCTTTACCGCTGCAACAGCACTTAGTATGACAAGATATGATTCTAGATCAGTGTAGTGGGAGAGGCAGAAACTGGAGAACTGCCAGTGTTTTCTCTCACTGCTATAATAAATGGTACAAACATCTTAATTAAAGTTCTATAAAATATTTAGGTGCTCCTGTTGCTTCCACACGTACAATAGAAAATGCATCAGGAAAGTCAACGTTTTTTTTCCCTAGTGAGTTTTCAAGAACTACAGACTGTCTCACTCTGCCAAATTACTTTAATAAGCTCCAGAATCAACACTGTGATACAGGTTGGAGCGAAGAAGTCTTATAAAGTCCACAAGGATGTGGGATGGCTCAATGAATATCTATGACATAGGAATTACCCATTGGTGGGTACAAGCTTAACTGGATAAAGTAAGAATTCACAGCAGAGTGACTTTATCAAACTTTACACTTCTGTCCTCAGGAAAAATAAACAGGAAGCTGTAAAAGGAGTATCTCCAACTCTGCTCAAGGCCTCATTTGGGTCTGTTTTCCATGGGAGATTCAATTAAAACTTTAAATTATCTTTAAATGTCAGTTCAGCTTCTCCTTAGCGGGAATCTCTGAATGTCACTATCACTTAGCATTGCCTACCATCTTTGAGGATCGTTTCTCGCTCTGTGCCATC
This sequence comes from Oxyruncus cristatus, assembly GCA_013399855.1. Classification (NCBI taxonomy): domain Eukaryota; kingdom Metazoa; phylum Chordata; class Aves; order Passeriformes; family Cotingidae; genus Oxyruncus; species Oxyruncus cristatus. The sequence goes on along the minus strand of VXAY01000767.1, from coordinate 295,090 downwards.
AATTTTCTGTCGTCCAATTAGGAAACTGGTGGTATCAGCAAAGTAAACGTAATTGGTTTCGGCATGGAAGTCCAGAGCACGAGGATTGACCAAGTTCTCTATAGGAATCATGTACTCATCAGACACTTTGGTATTCAGGTCCATTCCCCGGATTATTCCTGGGCGTCCCTTCCCATAAAAAAGAAACAATTCATTCTTTGGTCCTGCAAAAGAAAGATTACAAACATAAACAACTGATGCTGCCTAATCTTCTTTACAGTGCCTAAAGTCCCTGTTTAATTAACTGACACAATTAGTGGGGAACAAGAGCATTATTCGATACTAAAAATTAAACTTTCATATATTCTGGAGGTATCTAAACTCAAAAAATCCCGATAATTCCATTACCTTATTTAAAATACAAGTTATTCAGTGAGCTGCTTACATCTAATTTATTTTTTTGGGTGTGGAAAACTTCACACTGAAAAGCAGTGCTAGATCACAGAATAAGTCTGCATTTGCTGTGAAGTGGACATATATAGCTCTGTAGACATTTAATTTTACAATTCATTAGGATTTATCAGGATAATGTAGACCATGACTGAAGAAATCATTAAATTCAACAATACAACTCCAGCAAATACAAACCACCATTTTTTTCACCTGGAGTTTTTAAACAACACCACCACAAAACAACACAAAAAACCAAACAACAAAAAAGATTACTGTAAATTTCTCTCAAATTGAAAGGGATACTATAAATCGACACAGATTTTTCTTCCATGCTGAGATACAAAACATGGATACCAATATTTCCTATTTGTCAGGAGATTTTTTACAATTTAACGAATTAAGTTAATTACAAAAACTGAAGCTTAGTAAAGTTAGTTTCTTTCTTTAAAGATACTTAAAAATATCCTTAAAGGCTTAATTCTACCAATATACCTCTTAAAATTCTCTGCTTTCTCTCAGTTTTTTGGGGCTTTTTTTATGAAATTGCTAGTGAAAACTGCATCAGGTTTGACTGAGGGTAAATATATCCATCTACCAGCATCCATCAGAGTATCTAACTGCATGTCTTTCATCTGAACTAAATCAATGCCATCTGATTGAGAAATGGGATAAAAATCAGGCATTCCCCAAAATTTTCAGTGCCCTCTTGTTGGCTGTAGGTGACCAACAGGTTGTGTATATGTAATGTTAGCTGTAATCACAGTTGCACAAAGCAGATTGGCTTTTCAAAGGATTATGAGGAAAACATTGCTTGACTTATTGACATGAACAGTTTGCTTCTGCCTCACAAGTTGATTGCAGGGGTGGAAATTGGATGTGACAAACTATTTAACAGCATTACAGTACCTGTGTGCTGCGAAAATGTATGGCGTATAAATAAAGACTAAGACAGATTAACGTAACACTTGTGATAATTTTATTGTTCTTTGAACAGCATCCCAGGTTTAATCTGTCACTTCTGTGAACTAAGCCAAATCGAATCATTTTAAGGGAATGAGAGGAGTACGTGAACAAAATGTCAGGTACGTGTTGAAAATAAATTTTACCCCAAAGCAGCCCACGTGATTTCCACTGTTATTGATAAGCACACTAAGGAATACCCAGAACTACACCCTGGAATATTCATGGCTGGCAGACTCTTTGATTTAAATAACATACTTTTGCATGACCTGCCATCACTCCCCAGGATGAAGCCAGTCCTGCAGCGACAAGTCCGTGCTTTGTAGCTGCTGCTGAGCAGACAGATGTGTGAACATCCCCCCGGCATTCCATATGGGTCCACTTCACATGCGTGGCTTTTGACTACGGTGAGGGAAAAACAGCATTATTCACATCCATTTAAAGCAAGATAATTATATGCATCAGCATGTGGGAAGTTTAGGAAGAAAGAAAAGGGGTATTTGTGTCACAATACATCTTTCCCCAGAATACAACTACAAAGGAAGGTGTTTTTTTAAGATGATGCCCAAGTCAGAGAAGTAACCCCCAGGGCCATCTCGCGGCTATCAAACCATACCCATCGCTCTGTGTGATAACCCCTCTCTGAATAAGCTTCTGCACAGGATTTTCTGGGCAGGGCTTCCCTGGGGGAGCTGACACTTCTCCCCTTTTTTATGTGCTGCTTGGGTTCATTTGGTTGGTTGGGGTTTTCTGAGGACAGAGTGCACCCGATGCCAACACAGTTTGCTATTCATTAAGCTCCATCAAACAGCACCTTTCTGGGGCAATTACCCGGCCAAAACTAAAGAACAGAACAAGCCTTGTAGTGTTTCCCCATGTTCGCAGAATCATACAATTGTTTGGGTTGGAAGGGACCTTAAACACCATCTCGTTCCAACCTCCTGCCATGGGCAGGGACATCTTTCACTGGATCAGGTTGCCCCATCCAACCTGGCCTTGGACACTTCCAAGTGCAGATTTGTACACTTGTGTACATTTGTACAGTTGGAGAAGCCGAATAATTCCTTTCCCTTGATTTCATATTTTCAAATGTTCTAAATTAGCAGGCTAATATATCAAAATTAATTTTTTAAAACTCTTTAAGGCAAATCCGACAAGAAAAAAAAATCTACCTTGCTATCCTACTAAGCTGGCCTAAAGCAGGCCAAGATTATTTTAGCTCAATTTATTTTTTTTTTTTTTCTGTTCTTTCTCCTTTCCCTCAAGCTTTTGAATTGTTTTTTTTAAAAGAAGCAATCGAGTGGTTTAAGGTCGATATGGTTAAAGGTAGACAGAAACTTCACCGAGCTGAGACAGCCTTTACAGCGAATCTTGACAAGCAACAAACATGTCCATTCAAAACAAAAGAAGTAGCAGAGAGAACAAAGGGCAAGAGGAGCCAAGTAATCACAGGATGTAATAAAAGATTACACTGTGCTCGCATCTCTCCTCTACTCAACATCTCTCACTCCCTCAGGAGCACAAGATGGGGGCCTACAGCAAGGAAAGAGTCTTTGCAGCCTCCTTCAGGCACTGACATCTGCAAATCAATGCCCTCAGCAATAGGGTGAAAATTAGTTCACACACTCTAAAGCAATTTAGAGTTTGTTCCCACTTCAAAAACTTCTCTAAAAGCAGTCATTCTGTTTAGTAACATCGATGTTGAGCACCAGAATTGATGTGTTGGCTTTTCTGTCTAAGCAGCCATGGCAACGATTTATTGCTATCAGTCACATCAAAAAATGCTCATAAAGCGTCACTGTAAACAGTTTGGATCTTGCTATCTCTGCACAAATCTCCCCCAAATCACGCTGATGCTTTGCATGCAGAACAGAGCCATGATTACAGTCAAACAGGACTGTGGCCCTCAGAAATTGCTCCTTTACCAAAAATTCTGAGATTGTAAAACGGTTTTCATTCCAGACAAAATTGAAGATTTCTCTCACAGATGGAAAAGCCGACATTTGTCGAAACCAAGGAAACCTTGACAGCAGTTTCCTGTCTCACCAGTGCTGGGCTGGATGTTAGGCAGTCTAACTGACCACATCTCCACGCTTTTTTGTCAACCCCAAAGACAGGAGTTCCCTGGAGGTTTGTCGTCTGTCTGAAAAGGAGGCCCAGATAAACCATGAATCTCTGAGATCTGAGACCCAAGCGTATGGACAACACTGGATATCCAACAATTCTGAAGGTGTTCAACTCTTGAGGTGGTGTGAGTGTGGAGCCACACATCATGCAAACCATGGCTCTCTGGTGGTTCTCCGTGCTGAATCCTCAAGCAAGAGCTGTTAGGAGCTCAGGCTACTAACCCAGGCACGCTGGCAGCAAGCACATAAAAAACTGGGCAGATTAAGAAGTAACAGAGAGTTTTGCCACAATGACAGATTTTCACTCCATCTTCTGATACGTTTTTCTGGCAGAGCTTTAACCACACAACCACTTAATATCTGGTCTTAGGTGCTCTAGAAAGAGTAATTTTGAGCTTACCTGCAGTTTGAGTTCTTTTCTGGTACACACGGATCTCTTTAGCATTGTCAAGTCTAGCAAGAGCCTGAACATCGCTACTGTTGTATCTGTTTATTCGTAAAATGCTGAGGTTATCTGAATTAACTGTATATAAATAGTTTTCAGATACTGCCAAACCACACAAATGCCTAACTACTAAAAGAAAAAAAAAAAAACAAAAAACAAAAAACAGTTTCATTATTTTAGCTCAGTGTTTTAGGCATATCTAAGATTTCTAAACATCAAACAATACTGTGAATTGTACACGATAACTTGTGTAAAAGGTTTTCTGAACACATCAGGAAATATTTGTAGATTGTAAACACAAACTACACTGCAGGTATAATTCACATTCATGTAGACTGAAGTTTATAATTAGAAAAGCTTTGTACAAGAAAGGCAGAAAATTAAAATTATTTAGCAATCCCAATTAACTTACTCTTACAGTTCCCCAGTTTCTGTCTTTTAAATTAAAAACTTCTGCATACTTTAGGTTCAACAGCTTATTTTATTAACTAGTGTTCATTAACTAACTAAGGTAAATTAACTACTATTAACTAGTTTTAACTAATAAATATGGTAAACTTAGATATTTTTAAAACACAATTTATAGGCGTAATTGATCAATTTTTGAAATTATAATCAAATTAAGGCAAATAATGCAAGATATACCTGCTGAATATTTTCTTAAGTGAATACATGAGAAATAAACAAATTCCCTCAGCTATATTTGTGTTCCTTTTGTGTCGGTGTCTTTGAATAAGCTTGTTCCTCAAAAAGTGATTTTTAAAATTGTATTTATCTGTGATGTGTCTGGGCACATTGATTAAAAATTACTTAATATTAGTTAGTTAGACAATCACAGCTCAGACATGAGTTGTTCAATAATCTAGAGGTTGTGCTTGACTTATAGATTTAGAAAATGTAAAATGTCTTATTGGCAATTTTGAAAGCCGAAGAAATTAAAGAGAATTTGTTGGCAGATGTTCAGATATTCACAGGCTGAATATATTACTACTTCAATCAATAAATTGTTTATCACAAAGTATTTACTTAGCTCATTCACTCACAAATTCAGAGATACATCACCAAAAAACAACCCAAACACCTTCTCCCCCTGCATCGTGCATCAAGTATTTCAGTCCATTCTAGAATTTACCACCCTAGTTGGTCAAATCTTGCCATTGTTTTCTGTCCTTACCCAGAAAAAGAAATAATAATTGAGATCAATGAAAGTGTTTGATTAAGATCCAACAGAAATTCAACTAAATTATAGTAAGATGGAAAACAGCCTTGAAAATAACAATGCATCTGTACCAAATTGTAGAATTCTCCTCTGAATTATAATGCTTTCTTTCCTATTTCCATTTGCACTCAGTTTAAGTCTTTCTAATTTAACTCCCATGGGAGCTTCTTTCATATTAACACAATTAAAACTATGTGACTCTTTTTCCAATGCATTTTATAATGACCTAATTATTTGTATCTGATTTATGCATTTGTTGGTTTTTTGTATCTCAGGAAGCTTTCCAGATATCTCACTCATGAGTGGAAATGTTGCTCGATACAAAGAATAGTTCCTTTGAAAGCAGCCCAGGGTATCAATCATAGAAGCCAGTGTCATCTGGAGAGCACATCTTTTGATGTACAATTGCTTCTACTCATGTAATAAACTTTATTCCCTAAAATTTCTTGCGAGTTGTTTTCTTGTCTGCTGTTTCCTTGGACTCATGAGGAGTAACCTGGAGAAAGAGTCATTCTAAATCATGGCAAAGCAGCACAAAACCTCATGAAAATACCAATCTTTCATTTGAGTGGAAAGCCTTTTGTGACAGCAGTGACCAATCGAGAGCCAAGCTTTTTAACACCCTTCACCCTTATTAAAAGACATAGATCTCATTCTCCTTTCTTAGCTAGCTTAGAGAAGAAACAATCCCTCTGAACTTGATAAAGTGTCCTCATTTGACCGAAATTTCAGCAAGAAGAGAAAAAACAAGCATCTTTGCTATGAGACCAGTAAAACTCTGTTACGAGCCTGCAGAAGTATTTGTTAGTTGGTTCTGAAAATTACTTCCCTTTTTTAAATATCTATTCAAAAATGTTACCTGAAAAAACTGTTATTCCAGAACTGGCTAAGGACTGGGAGTAAGTTGGTAAAAAGTAAGAAAGAGTTTGGTGTTTAGCCAGGTGACCTAGGCTGCTTTTTGTCACACTTTCTGCCTATTTTTAGAGGACAGTTATTCTAATCAGTTGTCTCTTGGCAAAGAGTGATTACTTGGAAGCAAAAAATGACAGCAGAAAAGGTAAAGTGTTTATTCTGAATGCATGTTTTTACATAGCCTGATTCACCTCAGGAAGAAGCAGATGTAAACATGGTACCCACCCCAGCTCTAGAAGTCCAAGCAGGGACAAGAACAGTTTGGTCTTTGCTAATTTCCCCTGGATTTACAGAAACCTCACAACTGCCAGGGAATTCTTCCTTTCTGTGCTACCTACTACTCCACTCTCCAAACTGAAATACCCCTGCTCAAAAACTCATAGAGTCCCATAGCAATTGTGTAGATGGCTCTGAACATCCGGATCAGCTGGAAAAAAAACACCATTGCCAACAACAGAATAAGATTTAAGGGCATCCAGATTAGTCTTTATGGGTGAGCGGCTTTTGCTATTCTATTTCTTTCATGGTTTTGTGCCTGTTAATATCTCCCTCCTGAAGGGCTAAGGGCATCTTGTCATTAATGATTTATTTCCCAGCACCTTTCCATCACCCCATATTTTCCCTCCTGAAGTCTTTTTCAATGGGGAATGTGACTTATATTGAGCATTGTTAATGAGATATGGCATGGAAGCATGTCCGCAGGTAGTAAAATGGGCTAAATTGCAAATAATACAAAATATGCAGATGGATCTTTTGACATCTAACACATATGAACTAAAGGGAAAAAAATATGTGAAATTCCTGTAGCTGTTAGCATTACATGTGTTTATTTATTGATATTTTTACTTTTTACTAATTTGCAAATAAATACCTACTTGTCTGCCTTTAATTATCGTGTGCCTCCTTCTCCCTTGATAGTCAACAACTTCCACACTATCCAGATATATGTCAACCCAGTACACATATTTATTGATGAGGTCTAGTGCAAGAGCAGTAGGTTGTTCAATTTTAGAGTCTACTATCCACGTCCTGTTCATTCCATCCATGTCACATCTCTCCACCTTGGCAGCATTCCCGTAGTCTGTAAAGAAAAGCTTTCTGTTGAAAGAAAATAAGATGTTGTAAGTTTTAAAGGGTGTGAGCAGAGTGCAAAGCTCCTGGCGGCTCTGGACAAAGGAAGTTTTTCTTCTTTGTCATTTCAATGTCCCATATACCCCATATTGATAATCATTTAATTACTAAAAAAATTCACCGTGTCTTCCGACAAATTCAGAGTTACACAGAATAACCTTTCAAATGGAATGCACAGAAGTTCTAAATGGATTTTCTTACACCATAGATACACTGCAATACTCTTAATTACAATTTAAAATATATTTTTAACCATTATTTATAAAAGTGGCAAGGAAGGTAGAAATAACAGAGTGGCAAAACCACAAAGCATTCACATGGTTTGGAAAACAATTCATTGCATGTGAGGTATAACAAATACAGTGATCCACACTCACAGGTTTTTGAAAATGTATTTCTAAAGGAGATCCTTTAGTCTGTAGCGCATTTGTATCCAGCCTTGGAATGGTGTTCAGGCTTTAAAATGTTTCCATAGATCCAGTGAGTCATTCCATCCAAGAAAAATGGGAAACTATCAAAGACTTAAAATTGCTCCTAAAGCCTCCTAACCCGATACTTGATTAGCATTCACTGGGTTTAGTGCACGCAAATCAATTTTGATTAACCTGACAATATTTTAACAAGATTACCTATTTGTGAGAACAAATTACACTTGCAAGCTGAGGACCACCTTGCCATGACTTTAACATGCTGTAAAGAATAATCTGATTCCAGGCTGAATGTCACTAAAACTACTTCAAGAATCAGGATTTCAATTTCCAAATGAAGTGAATTATCTCCCAGTTATTAACACTAATGGCAATAACATTGCATCAACTGCATATAAACCTTGAGATATCTTTATGTTAAAGAGCATTAATTTATAGCCTTGTAACCTCTCATCAAAATTCAGCATTGTAACATGTTTTAGGCTGGAAAGAATACATTTGCTGAACAGCCAAATGAAACCCATATCCTTTATTTTTGCCATCTTAAAATAAATAAGAATACCTTTAATAAGCATCTAAAATGTTTCAAGTACAAAATCTGTGAATTAAAAAAACTATTAAAAGTATTAAAGGCAGGGAATCATCTATAGTCTGTGTACAGCAGATGCCAAATGCCAAAATTAATTGATCTCAGAATCATGAAATAGGGCTGGAGGAGAACTTGAAAGGTCATGTAGTCCATCACCTGGCCATAAGGCAGAATAAACTTTACCTATAACATTCCCAAGGAATAACTCTATCCCTGACAGGGGTTTCTATTTATCAAAATAATCCCAAATTCCTGTCTTGTCCTTCACTGTCATTCTGCATCCCAGCTGTACTTTAAGAATGCTTTTAAAAACACACACTTAACATTCAGGTCTATATAAATCAAAATGTGCATAGTACAGAACATGTGCAAAGCAAAAATCATGCCTGCACAGCAAATATTTAATTTGGAATGAAAACACCAAAAAAACCTGAGTGTAAATTAAAGCATATCACTTATTTATGTATGTATGTATTTCATCAGCAGGGCCAAGGCCAACACCAAATACGTTGAAAATAAGTTGTTAAAATATTAGATGTACTCTAGTCTACAATCTGTACTTCTGGGGATTTAAGTTATTTAATGGAACTTTTTATCCCAAGGTTCAATAATTCAGATAAGGCTCATTTTGCAGTCATAGAACCAAATGGGTTTGCTCTGATCAGGCACACACACACACGGGTATATAAAAACACACACACGTGGATATACAAACACACATCCATAAACACAGCTGTTACAAAGGCCTGAGGTTTGACTTCAGACTGACTCCTTATTGCTTAGGGCTCAGAGTTTATTATTAAAGACTTAACATTCCTACAGACTAAAATACACATTAGAGTCAATAATCATTTGCCTTTTACAAGAAGATTATCTTTTCAGATCTGACAAGAAATAAAATTTTTCTATGTCAATAACAAATAGATCCAGTCAGGACTATCTAATTTAAGAGACTCCTTCACCTTTCTGGGATGGGGACCATGACTTTCTATCCTAAAAATCTGTTTTATATTAGCATCATTTGTGCTTAGGAAGTGGCATGACTTCATGTGGGAATGACATTCCTTTTATTCTAAAAATTGTTATTCTTCTCCTGGAGAGCGACAACAATAAAACTTTATAATTAAATGAAGAGGTAAAAGACAGAACAAGAAAGTAGTTGCCTCTCCTCTGCTGTGCGATCAAAGCATTCTGAAAATTAAATTAAGAAAATTAGAAGTTTTACTGTGTAATCTTGAAAAGTAATTCTGTGTTTAAAGACTAATGCAGATTTTTAGAATGAGGTTTAAACCAGAACTGCATTTCTAACACATGAAGTGGACCCGCAATTACACTGTTTTTCCCTTGCCTCAGGAGCTCTCAAGGATGCGCTGCACCAGTGTTTATGTCAGCTCAAGGCTAATTTTTCTGCTCACAAATGATGCTGGATTTGCCTCCCCATTTTCAGCAGAGGGCAATGAAATCTTTTATCCATTCACAGAGCAACTTCAGGAGGAACTGACCATGTGCATGTCCCCGTACAGCCCAAGCACCGTGCACTAGTACTGACCTTGAGGGATGGGCTCTGACAGGGTCAGGGAGAGCTGTGTTCATTAAAACCTTAATTTCCTGAAACTGCCAATGAGGAAGCTAATTAAGGCTGCTATAACAGTAAAAATTTTTGCACTAAATTGAATTTTATGAAGGCGTGTTATCTTTTGAAAGCTATAGACTCCTTCATGCGTGGAAATTCTGAATATTCTCCGAGATCGTTGACACTGCACAGACCCCATGTTCTGCCTGCAGTTAATCCACATCTTCATCAAGTCCTGGTGCTTTGCAGACATCCTATGGTACTCCTTTTTCAAACTTTTTAAATTCATAAAAGTACTTAGCTGTTTTGACTCTTCCAGAACGGTTTCCTTGTTGTTCCGGCAGTTAGGAATCTACATTTATTAACTAATGATGATACCTTCTAGACTAAATTACACCTACAGATTTCTGCAGCACAGTTATTTAGCTTATTTTCACCTGTCTTCCCCCCACCCCGAGATACTTCTAGATGGCAATCAAATCCTTGCACTCTCTACCTTGCAGCTAGAGATAAGCAAGGAAAGGCAGTCTTTCTCATCTCATAAGACACTCTCTTTATGTTGCCCTTCTGTGCAGTTACCCCAATTTTAGGTCAGTTATTGAACAAGAGTGGTCAGCACTGGGTGCACTGTTCCAGATCGGAGTTCACCTGTGTCTGCACAATGGAACAGCAACTTCTCTGCCTCAGCTGGAGATTCAGCCATCACTGGGATGACATTTGCCATTTTCACAGCTCTGTTACACTGCTGATTTACGCTCATCCTCTCACCAGCTATTACATACACCTTCCTCCTTCTGCTGATTTCCCAGGGTTCAGTTGACTTCCTCCAGTCAATGAAATACAATCTATTTCATAACTTAACAACTCAGTCTTAAAAAGTTATGGATGGAGGTTTTCCAAAGAGTTTGGTTTCAACTAGGAATATGCAGGGACTATTCCCTCCACATCTGAGCAATGACAACTCTCTAACGAACAAACATTTTAAAATATCCTCACTGACAAACTCACTGGCTAAAAATAGCAATAAAATCATGTTGCCAAATAACACTAATTCCAGAGGAGAAGAATGCTGAAATGAGACAAAAGTGACTGTGAACTTCCCATCCCTGCTCTCATACCACTGGTCACAGATTCATCTCTTCTTCATTATCAAGCCCCAAACAAAAGTAAGGAGAGCCTCAAAAGACCTGCTGTACTTTCCTGACAGAGACATCTGTCCTTAATTGAAAATTCCTTTCAGACCCAATAGTTACTGTCTTAGTTCAGCTGCCAACCCCCTTATCACCACCGGCTTTGTTCAGAAATGTCTCTCTTGTCACTTCCTTTTGTTTTCCAAACTTTCAGTCACCACATTCATAACCTACCTACTTAATTAGCTGAGAAAGAAATGTTTTCCCTGTAAAGCTACATTTGGGCACTTGCATGAATGAAAACTCTTAATTTCTAATGCACTTTAGATGCCAAACAGAGCATAGCACAATCAGAGTTTCAAGGAGAAAAAAATCCCAATTCTGCAGCTCTTTGCCAAAAAAATCCATCACCCTTGTGTGGAACAATGAGGTATCATGAGGTAGTTTTTGATTTTTTCGTGACACACAACTGTGCTTCACAGTTGAGTGTATTTGTGTGCCACTATTATTATTATTATATTTGTTCTTTTTTTTTCCCTCCTTAGTCTCTCATTACTCTTTATAAGAGGGAAGAGACACACAGAGTGGGAATTGCTGGGGCAGATTTTGAAGGGAAGAACGACAGAGAGTTGGCAGTTCACAGGGTAGAGTGAATAGCAGTGCAATATTATAGGAGGTAAATTAGTAAAGTACCTAAAGAAAAAAAGGATCTTTATGAGGCAAAGTTGTGGACCAGACCTATTTAGAATAAAGTAAAATAATTGCTAGCATACCTAAACAAGAGCTAAGAGTAGAAAAGAAAATATTTAATTTTCAAAAATTACACTGAAAGGATCATTTTCAAGACAGAAGGCTGCCAGAGGTAATTCGTTGATCTTGCCAATGAGCAAGTGACAAAAAGTAAGAGGCTTTTTTCTAATTTAGGAGAGGGATTATGTTGTGGGAAAAACCTCTGAATTGGAATTAAGAGGAATGGTGTGCAATGTAATTGGTTTAAAACATCATTGGTATTGAGTGGCACCAGACAGACATACTGTAGGGCAAATAGGATAACTAAACTTATGGGTACTGTTGTGAACAAGGAGCCTTCTTCAGAGGAGGTGATCAAAACACCGAATTCAAAGAACTGTGTGAAAATATCTGGGGGGCTCTCTGCTTGTAAGTTCCAACTTATGGTATAGGGTGATCTACTTTACTGGATCCTCAGAAGGGAACTGCCTGTATCTGATTCCTACCGCATTAAATCAAAATAAATGTGATTTGATTTAATTTACATTAAATTCAATTAACAATATGCTTTATAGCAGGGTCCAGGACCATTTCACACTCTGTTGATGTTTAGATCGACTTCTGGGTTCAGTAGTTTTCTTTTCCATCCACATCTAAAGCAGAAGAAATCAGCTGATCTGAGACTCAGCCCATTTTTGGTAGCAAATGAGCCCTGTTCCTTAGTGTCCCAGACAGATCTCAGGTACTTGGAGAGCACTACTTGCTGACACACACACATTGAAAGCAATTCTCAGGTCTGAGGCCAAGGGGTATTTTTCCTCGGAGCAGGAACACAAATACCATTGGATTTGGGCATTTGGGTTACTCCTTCCCCCTGCCTCTTTCCAACAAAACGAATCATCCATCACCTTGAGGATCATTTCCCCGGGCAAACCAACACTATTTTAGGGGGGTTAGAAACTAGAAGGTTCTCCAGCAGCGTGCATTAATTATTTGTAACTGAAATTGGAAGGAAACATTGGGTGGATGCTTTCGTGCTGCATAGGAGTGAAATTCTAGTAAAGCTCCACCGTGATTTCTGCAGTGCAAGGTAGGACGTACGTTCCAGCTGGTCCTGGTATTTAGGAAATCTAGCAGTGAGTAAAATAATAATGGTTTCTTCCCATAGAGAGTTGCAGATTTAGTGCCATGCGGGGAGCAGCAGAGACAAAAGTAAAACCCAGTCAGACAAGTCATTCTCACCAGGCAGAGCCAAGCTCCCCTCACTGCTTGTGGCACAACAGGCACAATCAGCAAGAGCTCAACCCAAGGGCCTTAGAGGGGACATTTGTAATGAAATACCCTTCTCTTTATAGGGAAATCACCAGTTCAAACAAAGGTTTTCTTATCTGCAGCAAAGGGGATGGCAGTGTGAGCAGAAAACAGGGAAAGTAGCTGTGAATTTGGGGATGGAGTATAAAAAGAGCCAATCTGGATCACTGCTAAAGTAGCTGCAAATTGTCCTTCGTCTTTTTTTCCTACTAAAACTGTCCATCTGTAGAAGTATTCCTGGTATAATGCTAAATCGGTTTCCCATCAACAGGACCCCCACAATACAATTTCCTTACAGACACAGAAATACGAATTTTCAGAGATGTAAAGTGACTGTAATTTGATAATTCACGACTGTGATTTATTACATTGTTATGTCTATACCTTGTTGGTTTTTACTTAAAAAAAAAAAACAAAAAACAAAAAACGCCCTGCCTATTATTTTTCAAGTTTGATCCTTTCCACTATTGAGGGAATAAAAGCCTTCACTTTCTTTTGTCTTAGAGATGTCAATCAAATAAACATAAAGTTTTAAATTTCATAGTAACCTTGAAAGATTTTGCCTCCTCCCTTTTCCACCCACAAATGCTTTCTCTGCAGGGAGAGAACTGCAGACGCCCCTCCAGTGCACCCATCTACCACCTCTGCTGCAGAAATAATGTAGGATAGTAAAATATATGGCAATTTTGTCACACGAGTTATACTTTTTTACAAACATTTAGTAAACCCATATCAACCCTACCACATTCTCTTCCTTGCTCCGCTTATAAAGAGGTGTGACTGTCTGGACATGCTGCAAAAATGCACATCTGGAATATAACAGAAATAAATCAAACACACAGAGAAATGAAAATTCCACTCATAGGTTTTGCTGGAGGACAGGAATGCAAAAAAAGTTTCTCTTACACTTGTTCTCATCACAATAGTTGTCTGTGTTTTCCTCCTATCAATAGCAAGACTACAACAACTCTTGAAGAACTTCCTCCCTTAGCATATATCAAATTTATACTTGCTTAACCTGCTTTCTAAATACAATTCAATTTCTTTTCATATAAAATCATGTAATTATCTTGAGTAATTTTGTGCACAAAGTAATTTTCTCAGCCAAAGGATGTTGTCTGAATTTTGCAAATTTATTTCCAATATAAAATTTTAGTAAGTAAATCAAATATTAACTTTTCAGTCACTTTTTTTTTTCATAACTATAGGCAAAGTTTTAATAGCTGTCAGTTCGAAATAAAAGACACATTGCAGATGTATTCCTGGATTCATTAAGGTCCCTGAGCATTAGTATTTCATTTGTCAGATTATTGCTATTCATCTGAAAATGTAAGGACCCAGATTTGAATCAGATGAAGAAATCTGGAAGCAGATTTCTTTCAGACTGCAAGTGTATTTCCTCATTTGTTACTGCAAGCTCATCAGTTAGAATAAGAATGAAGAAACATTGATTATTCCCATTTTATCACAAACCAGCTGTGCCAAATTGATGTGTTGATCCACTGAGAAAACTCATTTTTAAAAACAAAGTGCCATGTAACATGGTTTTATATCACCATTTAAGCAGACATTTAATGTGACATCCAAATAGTACCCAGAAGTCTCTATAATATTTTAAAGATAGCAGATACAAACCCCAAATTATTCAAGAGACTTTTAGACAGTTATAAAACGTGTGTTTACATCCAAACCTTGTTGGATACACTTAAATCTGTAATTCTGAGACTGGAGGCATCAATCATGATGATGAATATAGTTCTTGGATTATCTTGAATATTTATTTCTGAGAATCTGATGGTTAATTTTAACCGCTATGTATTTAATCAGATATACAACATGCACCGAAATAATTTCGTCGCAGAAAATCAAAATTCTGTTTCCTCATTGGCAACTCAGGGTCTGACACATGCATTATCCTCCAAACTCAACTAGAGATATGTGTTTCTAATGTCAGTTTTTTGGTTATTCTGCTTTAAATGACTTCTGGAGCAGCAAAATGGTTCCACTTGACCTCTTATAATGTTTATATGAACCCAAGTACATAGCAGAGTACACATATTCATAGACTTATTTTCAAAGACTTCCTTGGTATTGTACTGGAGCCCTTTCACAGAAAAAAATAAACTCATCACTTTTCCTGAAGCTATTTAATTTTCACAAGACATTATATGCAGTCAGACTCTATTGCTTCTTCCACTTAATAAATAACCTTTTCGTGTAGCTGAAAAGCAGCAGTATTGAAAATTACTTTTTAAAATAGGATTTTCTTTTCAGGGGAGGAGGAGGAGGAGGAGGAGGGAAGTTTTCATTAATTGTTCAGTTATTGTGGGGAGAAAAAGGTGTGTGACGTGCAGCCCGAGGATGCTCAGGCTAACAGGAAGGCAGTCTGGAGCTTGGTAGGTTTAACTTTAGCCCTAGAGCCAAGTTCAGCCATGGAGCAAATCAGGACAGCAGCAGCGGTAACTCGTTGTTTAAAAACGACTGTCCAGGCACAGGAGGACATTATTTCCCAAACACAATCCCACTTCTCCAGTGGCTTTTCTTTCCCAGAGCTTGAGACACGGCCCTTTCAACCCAGCTTGAGAAATGACTGTTGTATGGACCGTTTGGCACCATGAAATGCGAAACAAGGGACCCGCTCAGTTTATCACAGATTTAAAATCATGTTTTCTGCACCGCCAGCATCGATCACAACACAGAATGCTTTGTCTTCAGCTACGTGGTTTCTGTCAACCCACTTTTTCTATTTAGTGATGGGGAACGAAAAAAAAAAAAGACAGCATTTTTGCAATGTTCATTTGGCTTAAATTTATTATTAATGTGAAAAATAAATTAAAACAGTTCTTGCACCTTGGTATTTGATGACCTATACCAGATTAAATGTCAGTAATAGCTGGCATTTGAGAACCTGTCTCATCCATCTTATACAGAAAATGCTACAATAATCATCGTTATATAGGATTACATTAAATTAAGCAAAAATCCACAGTTTGCACATTTTAGGAATCTCGTGGCTCTTTCACAGGCAGGCCTGCAGAAAGGCTAGGATTACATTTAGACTTTAGATCCCAAAGGCTTCAGACCCTGAAAACTGAAGATTTAAAGTCATGATGAGTTAGCAGTCAACAGCAAGGATGGGGATTTTTTCTTTCCAGCAAATTCACAGAAGAATATATCAGTGGTTATTAAATGCAATGATGGTTCAGACTCTGGAAATCACAATACTGTACACTGCTGGAAGGTGACAGGTTTGCTCTGGGAACTACTACTGTATGCTGGTTTATTCTTGCTTTTTCATCTGAGCATTTCTTTTTGCCGTGGTTAAGAAAAGTCACATCGAGCATGCTGTGAGAAGGGACTGTGCTGGGATGTTCCTCAATGCCCCTGCTCTCTAAGCTCTTGGATTAGATTTAAGTCATTAATTATAATCAATGACATCAAAGATGAAGATGATGTTTGATGTTTGACAAAAAATTACACTTCAATTTTATATTTAAACATATATTTATTCTAATTTATATAAAAATATACTTTAAAGCGAATAGATACATGGTAACAACCTCACCTTATCCCAAAGGGGAGCAAAACTATTTAATATTTGATCTACACCAGCACTACTAACTCAATAAATCTTTAAGCTGGTTTAAATGGTGCAAATGGCTATTTATCACAGTGCAGAACAGAAAATGGAGAGCCTGGACTTGACAGCAACAGACAGAGCTGATCTGGATCTCAGCTTCTTTTTGGGATGAAGCAGCAAACTTTGCAGGTTAAGGAATTGTTCCAATCTAATTGATGATTCCAGTTGTGAACAGCAACAAGAAGGTATTCAGGGCTCACCAGGAAAAATGTGTCTACCCAAACTATAACAACCAAATATTTTCAAGATTCTCATCCAGCACTGCCATGTTCTGTTTAGAAACCTCCATTATTTAATTTGTTTGTTTGTTTTGTAGTTTTGGGGAATTTTTTTGTGAGGTAATAAATTCTGCAGTGAATATTAGAGCTTGTCCTACATCTTGAGTTGCTGATCAAACATTTTCTGCTGGAGAGATTGGTTTGGATGCTGCCGGTCCGTGTCAGGCTAAATAATGGCCCATCTTTATGCAGGACTGAGAGCCTCTAATCTCCCTGATACAAATTCCTAAATGGAGCATTATTTAATGTCAGCAACAAGTGAATTATTTGATGCCACGACTCACCTTGGTATTTGACAGTAAGTGAGCAAAAACCAGCAGTTCTGCTTTCCCATTCTGCCAACTTAACAAGTAATTTTTTCCCCTAAATCATACTTTCAAATTAAATAAATAAAAAACCAAAACCAAAACAAAAGTCTTGTCTGAAACAAAGATCATAGAAAACAAATTACCAAGTTAATAGAAAGAAAAAGCAAAGAATGATTTATACAGAATTGTAATATTTGAAATTGAGTTGCAAGTATTGTATTTGCATTAGTTTATCTCTTCTGAGATCAAAGACTCTTTAAAGCTTCATGATATTTTTTCTTAAGGCCTTTCAAAAAAGAACTCAGTTTCAGATAAGTGACAACAAAATTGGTTGCATTCCACTACAGAGAAAGCTCTTGTGTTTTTGCTGTTGTTACTCTATTCTTGATCTCTTAACCTTTAATTTGCAGCAGCCAGTCCTAGTGGGAAGGCAGAATTATTCGTAATACCACTACTAATTAGTACATAATCACTAGAACTAATATGGAGCTGCTAGAAAATTTTATATATGCAGGATTTAAAGCCAATGAGTGCTGATTTGAAGCACAATTACATAAACAACAGAAGGATTTCAATTTGACTTCCAAAGGTTCCACAACTGAGAGCCCATCAATGACCTGCCACATCACTTAATATATTTCCACTGAGGCAGAGAAGTTACACAAACAATTGTCAAAAAAAAAAAAAAATCCCAGCTTTCTGCTCTAGTTAGCAACTATTTTCATAAACTTTTCCTCAAAGTTTTACCGAATGCCATGAAGAATACAACACAACAAAGTTTCTATATACGTGGCAGTATATAATAATAAGCAGATACTGACAGGAGTATAAAAGTAAATTAATGGGGGACTTGTATTTTGATGCCCAGAGTGATAAATATGCATCTGTTTATTTATGTCAGTTGTTGGTTTGAAATTTCCCATTTCATTTGAGTGGATCATTTCAATAATCCTTATTTACTGAATAATCTGCCGCTGTTTTCCACATGAAGTTTGTGCCATTTCAAGAACAGTGAAAACCTGGCATGACAAAGTACTTTATAGAAAAGCCATAATACACTCGCTGTTACAGAACTGTGAACATAAGTAATGAATTAAATAAGAGACTGCGGGAAGCAACCTGGGAATTGTGGGATTAAAGAGGCTGCCAGCTGATCCAGAGGCACAGCATCCACTTCTGCTCCAAACACACCACTTATGCAATTTTTTTAAAGTAGTTGGTAAAATGTGTTAGTACAAAATTATGCAACAACTTTCTTTACAGAAAATATGAAGGGATTAGCTGAAAGAAAACAAACAAACAAAAAAAAACAAAATAAAAAGTAGACCTCCCTCTCTCCCTCAAACAACCCATTAAACAACCAGCCATGGGAAAATTTCACCAAGTTATGCAATAACAAAATAAATAGTATTTCAGGGGAATAGTGGGCAAGATTCTGTCTGTCTGTCTGTCTGTCTGTCTGTCTGTCTATCTATCTATCTATCTATCTATCTATCTAATCTGTTAGACACTTTCAGAGCTATGAGACCATGACTCCTGCTCCACTCCTGTTTGTTCTCTGGGAATAAAAGTATGGTATTCTTTCCATGTTCAGCATGGAAAGAACTCCAGAAAGTCACAAACCATTACTGGCTTAGTAAAACAGAAAATAAAAAGCAACTTCAGTTCCTTCTTTCTCCTCCTGCCTCACGGCCTGCACTGGGCTGTGCACGTTGCTGAGAAATGGAGACACCCGGTACCACCTCACCCCTTTGCAGTCTGAAAGGATCCCAGTCCTGGATGATCAACTGAAGTAAGAAATTTCACAAGGAATTTTGAAGCCAGGGCACAGATCTGCTTCCTGATTACACACCAAAAATGTAGAGATGTATTAGCAGCACTGAGTCCTGGGCACAACAAGGAGAAAAATGGGGGGAATCTCTACACTCCAGTGACGCCTATGTACACTACCTTGGTAATAATTTTTCAAATGCCAACCTACCCTACGCAGAATTAGATAGGAAGACAATTTCTGAAAATGACTAAGCTGGAAAAAATGAGGAAAGAATTGCAGAAAAACAAAATAAAAATATTTTTCTGGTCAAGTATAGGATTATACTAACGTGCAAAGTAGTTAGGCTATGCCAGCATGAGGTGAGGCATTAAGAGCCGAGCCATCCACATTACCTCACCTATTTTATCACCAATTCTCAGACAATTTTAGAAAAAGAAGTAACAGATACGGTTGGTGACATTAACACTATATGAAAAATGGGATTCTAACATATTTATGAGGCACACCACCCAGTGTCACAGCCATTTGGTCAGGTAAGTGGTGATTAAATTACTTTTTCCTTGCTCCAAGTAGCACCACGCTCAGTCTCCAGGCCACTGGGCACACAGCGATGGATGTAGTTGCATTTTAGAGCTGATTATGCAATTAGTTTTATTAATTTCCTAATCATTTCATTTTAGGAGAAGAAGAAACAGTAAAAACCCCAATATTAATGCTGAGTACATTATATCTGATGCGCTGAGTGACAGCAGAACAGGAAGTAAACCTCAGCAAGATATGGAGCTGTACATACCAGCCCGAGACATATTGATAGAGATAGGTTTATTAAAGCAGTTGATACAGTTTGAGGAGAAGATTCCCTTTCCTAAAGACAACCCTTCAAGTCTGAAAGTATATCATGGTGTATCTACCTGTCAGGAAGGTTTAATTTCTTTATTTTAAAACAAAATTGATACACACTGACATGAGCAGAGAGTGGATCAGCAAACAGCCTTGTGGGATTTGGAGGGGGCTGACTGTTAGCTTGCTGGCTTGCTTTACAGAATGAAAGCAGTAGTCTACAGGCATAATTAGCAAACAGTATTTCAGGACTATTTTTGTTATACATTATTTTATTTGACGTCAGAAAAATAATGAATATCTACTTTGCATATTACTTGCGATAGCAGTTAATTTACTCTAATCAGCCTGAGGTGAAGGGAGCACAGATTAACTTGTGGCTTTCTTCCCCTCACTTTGTTTCAGCATAATTGTCCTCCTCTGACATAACCCCAGTGAATAATCTCACAATCTCCAGCACTATTTTAATCACTCACATTCCTCACTGCTCTCTGTGATGAGGTAGAAGACAACCAGGGTTGAGATGCACAAAACACCACCTGCTGCAGAACAGTTATTTCCTTTCTTACCTCATTAAAAGATCTGTTCCTGGGCTTTTCACTTCTTGTTCCAAAAGAGGGAACATTGAAGAGTGGTAAAGTCATTACTTTATATTCTTTAAAGTTGTTCCTGTGTTCAGCAACCAGTAATTGCTTGGTATAACCTGCATCTTGATGGTATCTGGCAAGGGATGTGCTTACTTGTCAGAGGATAATGGAGAGACAGCAGTCGTGACAATCAGATGGTGCCCAAATCCCAGTGAAACCCACGGCAATATAAAGGATAAACCCCGGGGAATAAGTTGTGCAGATGCTTTTGAAAATCCTGATTGCTTGCTTCCCAAGTCTCAGCATCTCTGAGATCTAGTCCTCATCCCTGGAAAGTCAGATTCAGACCAGATCTCACCACACAAGTTGTGAACCCCAAGCTCCTGCACAGCAGCCAGACGGGCTGAAGCACTATGAACTAGGACTCACAGCAGCACTACTCAATTACAGTGCAAAACTCCATCCTTTCTGCTATTATTTGGTTTCTTTTTTTTTTTTTCCTTTTTAATTAAACTAGTAATTGAGGCTGTCCTATGCGCTGAACTCAATTAAATAAGTCAGGGTATGTTCAGAACATGCTCTCGAAACTCTGCCACTCAAAGCCCAGGCTGGAACATCTAATCTGCAAGTATCAGACAGCTGTAAACACAAAATAAATTACCATCTAAGCATCATGCTATCAAACATGTCTTGGAAAAGGCAGCACTCACTGCAGTATCTACACAACAACTGAAAGCCTAAGAACAGTTCCCAAGGTGAGGAAAATTTCAATCAAAAGGAAGTGTGGACTGGGGAGAGCAGGGAGTTTATTTTCTTTATTAGTAACATTACTCTGCATTAGGAATTTTTGTTCAATGTTTTATCAAGCAGTGATTTTGGCAACACGTGAAATTCTGTGGTGGGAGGGCAGCAGAGTGGAACAGATGGGTTTAACCCCCTGGCTGGGTTAAATTTGTTGTAGACTAGATGAGATCTTCAAACCTGCATGTACCTATCTCAACATCAGAGAACCTGCCCAAGCATTTCCCTTTGAAGCTTTTTAGCTTTCTATTACTAATTAGACAGAGGAGAGAACAAAAGAAATAAAAGAAGGTATGAGAGATACTAAAAGTCTCTCATTTCTGCTTGATGAAAATTATTTATTTATACATTGATAAAAAACTTCCGTAAGGCAATATTTGATGGCTAAACACTTGTCTGGTGTGTCAGAGGAGTGGGAATACTTGAACCTGGAAATATCAGACAATGGATGAGGATCTCCTGTGGCCATGGCTTTCCCAAGACATTTCTTCTTCCATGCTACCTGTGCAAGTTCCCACGTTCACCTCAAAATAGAACAGAAAATCTTTTGCGGGACAGAAAATGTTCTTCCCAGCAGCTCTACTTTTGAAACAGTAAGACAGAAAAATGATTAAACTTTCTTTGAAAACAAACAAAACAGTCCAACCCATTTTGATGCTGGAAATCCTAGAATATCAGGTTATTCTTTAACCAAAATGCTCTCCTTGAGTCACACTTAGGTGTGGCCCACACCAAAGGAAGCAGCTCAGAAAGGCAGTAGGTGTGCTGTTTGACTTTTTTGTTTCCCTGATTTGTCAGGGATATCCAGCTATTCTCATATTCATAGAAAGAGAAGCTGTTTCAAATCAATGCTCAGTAATTTTTAAACTGCACACTGCCATCACACATTTATGAAAACACTAGCTATTTATAGAAATAAATAATTGGACATAAAGCTGTTTGTTGCTCATAACAGATCACTGGACATCAGTAATTCATTAATCTTTGTTTCAATTTGAATGGGAACACATTCTGTTTGAAGTACAGAAATGGAAGCAATAAGAGCTGGATCCACGTGTGTTTTATCAGCAGTTGTTTTTCAAATGTCTTCTCTAATGTCCCATAACAAGGTCAGTGACCCAAGAAAGCTAAGAAAATCACAGGGTAAAAGGAATGAAAAGGATGATCTTTATTAAGCCTCTTTTCAAGTTTTCTTAATAAAAATCCCATCACTAATCAGTCATTCGTAACAAATACTCATTAATTGTCATCCTTCTCAAAGCACTCGGCAGCAGCAGGGTATTTTTAGAGGTTGAAGTGTAGAGCAGTGAGCTCACAAAACTGACAAGTACAAAAACAGGAAAAAAAGTCAGTTTGGTTTTTTTTTTTAGCTCTTACACCTGTGCTTTATCCATCTGTTTATAGCTGGGTCTGTACTAAACATGGAGCAGGCAGCCTGCCTAGAGATTAAACACATCATCAAGTGACAGAGATGTATTGGCATTACCCTGTGTGCTAGGAACAGCAAATATTTGCTTTCATTTCCCAAGCCCTGCCTTGACATCAAATAATTTATAACTCTATTGAGTATAAAACCTCAAAATGGCATCATTTGGCACACGTAAAATTAATCTGACGTGTTACAGAAGAAGAGCAGGACTCTGCTAGGCCGTGACACACACCAAAAATTTACAAACACAAAATAAGTACTCAGTTCTGCCTTCTGAACACACAACTACAAAACTTGGTAACAAACCAGTTTTGGTAATGTTTCATTGCTACTTTCTTTACCTTTTTGGGAGAGGTGTTAGGCCTCTGCCATAGTCAGTACTGCGGAGCCACAATGGGAGCTGGTGTAATTAAGGTAAGATGCTTAATTTTATCAACAGAGTGATGTATGTTCTTTGATTTCCCCTGGTTCTATGACAAATTTCCCAGACATATTTCTGTAAAAAGGGTTATTTTCAAGGGACTCAGATTTTGCATCTAAACAGCTTATACTCATAGGTCCTTATTTTCATTTTTGCTGAGATCCCATTGCTTTTTGCACATAGAACTCGTAGTTCAGTTTTCAAGGGTGAAAAAAGAGATAGATGTACTTGCTAAAAGAAAAAGATGTGCATACTCTCAGTAGGTTCTCCCACCAAATCACTTTCGCATCACTGGCTACAATATTCCAGTCTAAATATTCAGGTCTCCCATAAACACGGAACAATTGCAGGATTACATTAAAGACAGAGATTGCTCTACCTGCACAAGGTTTCTTTTTGAAACATTTAAATTTCTTTACATTCCTTCTTTATATCTATGACCAGGGTAAAACAAGATCCATTCTATTTTTAGCTTGGCCTAAGTTCCTGCCTTTTTTCCCAGTCCATCCATCCATCCATCCATCCATCCATCCATCCATCCATCCATCCATCCATCCATCCATCCATCCATCCATCCATCCAGTTTTCACTCTAGGACTGAATTCCTTGACTAGGTGTTTATCCTTACCCAAGTCCCTCACCTCACTGTTTTTAAGCACTGCCCCTTGACTGGAAGCCAGGAAGGTTGAGCAGTCTCAGCTGTCTCCATTTCAGATGTAAAAGGCTTAATTGATTCACCTCGTTTTTGAGATCTCAATTTTGGCATTCAATGTGGAGTAACTGCCTGTTCTTGAAAAGAGCTCATGCTGCACATAGATAAATTCACTGTATTTTAAACACAAAATGAATTTTAAAATGCATATAATGATTTGAAATATTTCTTCATTGCTGTCACAAAGAAGTTTAATTTTATTTTTTTTCCTTTCATCTATCATGACTGTAGCTGTAAATCCAGTGATGGAAATAAGCATTTTCATTTGATTAAGCATTTTGAAGCAGCACTGAGTTTGGGAAACACTACCTTGAAGCACAAAGTGAGAAATAAAATGACACAATGAAAGGTAAATGTCACCAATCTTGTGATTTAAAATACAATTAGAGAAGACTTAAATCTTATAACAAATTCCATGTATGACTTCTTTTTTAATTTAAACTGTACCACATATGCAAATATGCTACAGCTTCACCTACAGAGGCCAGGGCATGGTCAGCCAGTGGCCTCTGACAAGAGCCCTGCAAAACCCTCCTGCTGCCAACAGAGCTGCAGTCTGACCTTTACTTTGTATACTGTTTGGGAGAAAGGTGTTAGATACAGAAAATGGGAGTTAAAAAGTCACAGAAACCAGAACTGGATCAACATTCATCAACCCATGTCTAATGAAGTAATTTACAGATGCCTAAATTTTCATGAGACCTTCTAATCTGGAAAATAATTCGTAGCCCCCGACAAGACAATATTTGTGTCTGCAGGTAATCAGAATGGTTTGTAAGATCCACCTCCCAGATGGAGGCACCTTTCCTTTTCTTTCCTTCTTTTACAGCATAATTCCTATCAAAGTAGCTTCCAAGAACACCTGGTTCTACAGAGAACCTGAAATTTGAAGTAAAGTTTGCCTGTCAATTAGATTAGGGAAATGGAGGAAGCAGAAAATACGGGCCATCGGTATCCCTTGAAGGGTCAGGGTCAGCTCTGACATCAACATGTGAGCCTGTTCAGCACTTCAGTAGATTGGACTTGATGGTACTGGGCTAAAAATGATACTATTTGCTTTCCCAGAGAGGTAAACTAAATATGGGAGCTCTCAGGCTCAGTTCAGTGATGCACACATAACAACATTAGAGCTCGACTAAGTGCCAGTACTACCCAGGCTAAAGGGGCTGCTGAATGCTGTAAGAGCCAATTTCCCTTTCCTTGTCTTCCATAATTCACAGTAGCTGGCATTACTCTTCCCAGAAAATATCTGTTGCATGATGGTACCAGTTTCAGGACTCAGGTAAAGCATTTCATTGATGTAAAAAGGGCTGAAGCAGCTCCCATTCCATTCATTTTGGTTGCAAATGAGTAGTGACTGAGAAATGCTACGAACACTTTCTTTTTCTCCCCAGTCTTCCCCAGACTAAATCGAAACATCTTTCCCCAGAGATTTGGCACTGACAGTGACAGTCATTACTCTCAATACTGAAAAACAGTATCATCTCTAAAATCTGTAAGATCTCTACTTGGAAAAGGAAGCCTCTGCAATCTTCATCTCTGGTTTTTCTTACAATTTGTAGAAATCCATCCTAGCCTGCAGTGGCAAAAGCTTCCTCTCAACACCTGTGTATTTCAAATTGCAAATTAGGAGCTCTATTTCTCTGCAGTATCACAACAGCAAAATAAAATACCAGCAGGACACCAGATGTGAAAAGGTAGGATTTGGCTCGTCGAGAAAAATTTGGGTCCCATCCAAGAGTAAGGGAAAATTGAAGCTTCTACAGTTTGTTTAACTCTGTTTTACATGAAGTGGCCCATTCATTGCTCCTATTTTCTCTCTACGTAAACAAAAGTAGGTTACTTAACTTGAAATGCAGCTCACCCACAGACAATTAACAAATGGAGATTTGTGTCACAGCACTAGAGGAGTTATTTTCCCACTACAGAAACATATTTCTTTCATTTTCAGATAGACAGGCATTTAGGAACACATAAACTGTCTATGTGACCGTAACTAGGAAGACATTGAGTAAAAATGTCATTTACATAGTATCAAAGTTGCTTTCTAGCTGCTTGGAAGACTGAAAATTTTACCTTGGATTATTTAATACATGCACATCTTATAACTGCACATAATTACTTACACGACAGTAAGACAGAACCTACAACTTCATAAACATAAGAAAGCTACTTTCATAGGTCTTCTATCTACACTCTTGCTCCTTCAGTAGTTAGAAAATAGCTAAATTACCTTTCTCATCCATGGCAAACCTATTACGAGCTCTCAAACCCACCACATGCTGAGGAGAAAATACAGCCCAGGTGTCCCTGGCTATTACTAGCTGTCATATTTTTTATTCTAAGAGGCCTGTAAAACTTCATTATCTGATTTTACAATGGTGTAACGAATAAAACCCAAGTAAAAAAGCACAAGGAAATGAGATTGTGTGCTCTGGGAGGCAGCCGGCTGGCCATCCGTAGTGAGGATTCTCCCTAGCAGACAGCCCGGGTTTGAACCGTGGCCAACTCACCTTAACACCTGTAAATCAAAACTAAAACTGTGCCCTGGGAACAATCCACAAATTGCATGAATTTTTATGAATGTGCAGGATCACGTCTTTCCCTTTTCCTAATACCTCCCCGTGTCTGCAACAACCCAGTATTGGTCTTCATCCTGAAGTTTTCTTCACTTTTTTCCTCCTTTCTTTTTCTTGCTCTCATTTTTGCCCCAGAGAAGTTTGCCCACTCTTCATATACTTTTGTCCCATCTCACCCAATTTGCTCCCTTTACATTTCCACTTGCATCTGCTTTTCTGATCTGACATTAATTTCACCGCCCTGACTGCAACCTGGCATTTCATATTGTCTTTTCCATATCTGTCCATACTCATTTTAAGCACTAAATTGCACTTTCTTTTCTACGGCTTCCCAATGTGATGTTTCAAAATTGAAGAAAGAAGCAACGGCCTCAAGACACCAAACCCCATCCACTTAAACTTGGTCATAGAGAAGACTGTAATTGGGAGTCTATATGGTGTCTTTTCCCCTGAAACACCCATGCAAAGAAATATCGTGGTAGAACAAATCACACTTACCCCTGTATGTGTGAATGTGGAGGAAGGCCAGAACAGAAATAAACAGCTTATTTGGCTTTTGGTAAGGTAGTATTTGGTATTTAATATATCAAGTGGTAATCTTCATTGTATTTATTCAGCCGAGCATTTAGGGTGCATTTAAATGCGAGAATGATAAACACAAAAGAGTTATACAAACTGCAATCAAACTAAATGCCATTGCAGGCCTAGGAATTATTAAAATGAAAATACAAAGAGAACTGGGGGTTCGTTTTTTACGAAGGATACTAACTAATAGCTCTAGGGGTTTATTTGTAGGTGCAATTTTTTTTTTTTTTCACAGTGGAAAACTGGACCTCTAAGGTCCAGTTCTTATGAAATCTCATCTCTGTGTGGTATGATAGTCTATGTATGGGCTTGATTTTCCCATTCACCTCTTATTAATCCTCAGATGTAATCAAAGAATTTCTGCAGATGGCTGATTAAAAGACATTGCAAAAAACAAGAAACTCACAGATGAGGCACTGACTCAGGAAAAATTCTTGTGACTGTACCACATTTATAGTTTTGGAGTAATTTTTTGAGTGTTATACTGTTGTATATCTGTGGTCCAGCTCCAATAATTTGATTTCAGCTTTGTGTGTCCCTCCCCATGATTCTCGTATATCAATCACCAAATATTCACACGTTATTTGTCATGTGTTTATCTCATTACCTAGTGGAGACAGATGTTGAACAGCTGCAGAGGTGCACTATCTTTTGTATCTGTAAGCAAGTGGGTTTGTATTTCTGCCTGGGATTTCAACCCTTATCTTCCTGCAATATTAGCATTTGCCATTTAATATATTAGAGGATAATCCACGTTGTATTTGTTTAGTTGTGCTACACAGAACGGTGAATCCAGGAACATTTTTTTCTGCAATGTCCTCAATCAGTTGCAGGGGCTGATAGCAGAATTTTATGGAGATTTTTGACTGTAGCTGTTTCCCTGGTTTGCTTTCTGTAGCTTATTATGCATTATAGTCAGTCTCCTACACCCCCTCTATCCATATGTTTACTTGAATGCAAATACCCAAATTTGTCTGTGTGTAATTTTTTACCTAACAGAGGTAAAAGCCAACTGAGGTAAATGGAAAAGAAGTATCACTATGCACATCAGAACTGTATTTCTCTAATGAGGAAGAAGGGAACCTGTCAGCTGTCAGAAATCTCAGTTTGTCCTTGCGTGTGCTGAGGGTACCTAGATTTTAGGACTTCAGAGCTCTACTTTGCAGGAGCCTAAAGGTCAGATCTATTGCTGCAGAGACAGGGCAGACTCCTCATTGAGGTGTGATATATATATGTATAAATTCAGGCAGCAAAACCACAACACTGTTTGTCCCCAAGACATGTCCGTGGCCTCCATGACAATGTTTGGCGCCCAAGACCACTGCCCTGACATCAGTGACTTGAGCACAGCTGTGGTACTTTAGGCCCTGACTTCTAATACCCTCCTGTAACCCTATTTACTAATGAGTTTGGGGTGAACAATTTCTGAAAGCAAATATCACAACATCTATCCAGCCCATATTTAAAGTGATGTTAAGAACTGAGCATGGTTTTACAATGAAATGAAGAAAAGACCCCATTTCAGAGCAGTACAGTGTGAGAGATGACTGGAGCTTGCCTGGGAGTGCCTGCAGTGAGGACTGGCACTTTGCTGTTGCCATTTTTAACTGTATTCTTGCTATCCTGGAATGCAATAAAAAACTTTACATTGCAATATTAACATTACATATGCAGTATCACCTGCTGCCTTCATCTGTTAAAGCTGATTCCTCCAAGTTGATATAGCTCTTTGGTCTTTGGGCAATAAAAAAACCCCAAAACATTTACTAATAACAATCTCACAGAAAGTAAAAGCACCATCTGACAGAGCACAGAAAGCACCGTGGGGCACAGGAGGCACTGAGGGCCCCATCTGGTGAAAGCTGCACTGTCAGCAAGCACAGAGCACTCACTGGTGGATGTGTTACTGCTTATGCCTTGTAACTGGTCAATGATGTTAATCGCAATTAAATGTTCGCTGCAGAACTTTATGACTTGTATGGACAGATGAACACAGACTTGATTAACAAGCTGCAGACTAAATGGAAGTATTTCTGAAGCTAATGTTTCTGAAAACTATTAACGTAGTTTAGTCAAGTAATATTTCCTGTTCCTAACTGGCAATAGAGAAACAGATCATACAACCATATCTCTAAGGAGTACATGAGATGAAAGAGATGAATATCCTTATCCAGTCCTCTGGTCTGTGTGTGGATATTCACAGTAATAAATCTCTTGTCAGAAAGCTTTTGCATTCTATCTCTCAGCATCTGTACTTCTACTAAAACAGTCTTATCCTGTACATGTTTTGTTTGGTTGTTTTGGTTGTTTTTTTCCTTTCTGCAGAAGGGTCAAAAGCCAGCTCACACATTATCGTGCTGATAGGCAACTGCTGCCAACTTCACTCTCCTGAAAGTTGTGTAACGTTGAGGTGATGACAGGTACTCCCCACACCATGGCAGCTGTGCCTCCCTGTACCTCCCAGTGCCACTTTAAAAAAATGAAAGTGGAAAGACTGTAGAAACAATTTCCTGAAGTTCTGACGGACAGCAGAAAACTATCATTAAGAATGAGGAGCTATATGGAAGACATTTTGCTTGAAAACCAGCACCAAAAAGTAAGGGATGACAATTATGGAGAAGAGAATTAGACATCCCACTGTTCCAGCTGAAATAGGATGCAGTTGATTAAGGATGTATAGGAAAAGCTGAAGTGTTAATTTTAACACAAACTAAACCAACCCAATGGCTCCCCACTGTGCAAAATCCCCCTGACCCTCCTCTCAATGATTAGTGTGTCATCTACACAGCTGCAAGTTAGGGGGCACCTGGATGAGCCAAGAGGATTTCAGGAAAGGATTTAAAAGGTGAGAGGATCCCAAAGCAAACACAAAGATCCCAATCCTGTTAGTCCTGATGGCAGCACATGCACCTTGAGTTGATCTGACCCTCACACAGTCTATGGCTTCTCTGGAAGGTGCTCAGTCACTTCCTGCCATGACCATGTTCAAGCACTGTTTTAAAACTGCTTTGTTTGCCTTGGACTCTTGTATAGGTCTGGTTTAGAGAGTGGCAACACAAACTGGTCTCTGCTGGCTTCCCTCTGTTGAGGGAGTGGCAGCTGGACAGAAGGAGCAGAAAAATGTAACAGGGAGGAAATCAAAATTCCTAAATCCCTTTTACCAAGGTAACACCTAACCCAGAATCTAGACCCAAACCAGTTATATCACAGCACTAAGGGAAAACTCCAGAAAAATAGTAAATATTACGTTGAAGTTTTTACAACAGGAAACAGGCAAACAAACTTTCCTACTTCTCTTAACTTCCCAGGAAAATGGAGACCAAACTGAGACTATAGAAAGCACAGCCACTAAATAATCAGAAGTTTGGATGAAAGAGGTGTTGGTGGTGGGGAATATATGAAATAAAAGTTGCAATAAGTGAGTTTTCCTGGTCTAGTTTAAAGGAAGTCTCTTAGTTGTCCTGAAGTAGCTAAAAAGGCACTACAAGAAGGAAATAAACTCATTTTTGTATCAGCTCACAACAAGATTAAAGGCAATAATCTTATTTTGTAAGAGGTGAGGAACGTACAGGTTCATGTAATCTCCTCTCTGAATATTATGAATTAAATTGTTAGACAAAACCTCCATGAGGAAGGCTCAAGGCAGTTTGTTCTGCTTTCAAATAATGTGATAAAATAGGTGACCCCTCAACCTCTAACTCTAATCTCTACTCTTTTTCAATATAAAGAGGAAAAGGTAGAGCAGGTGTGGATTTATGTAACTTATATTCATGCTCTGAGATAAGTAAGAACAAAATAAGTTGTGCATCCAAAACGTTGCATGTACAAATAGAAACATTCAAATGTTAACAAATATTATGATTCTTGCGTTGTCTTAAATTATCCCAGGATATGAGCAATCAAGATTATTTGATTACATCCATGCTCATTATTATTTCCAAACACCCTCCTTTGTGCCCTGAAGAGTGACTATTGCTTTCTTACATAATGTGATGCCTGTTGACAGAGATGTATTTTGTTCAAATCCTGCTCTGAATGCAAAGCTGCTCATTCCTGAACAGGCACTTACCAGTGTTCACACACCTGTCTCCCACCACTTCCCAGATATTAACGACTTCTTCTTCACAAAATCCTCCCAGGCTTAAATGAAGGGATCTCCCACAGAATTTAAACCTGGAATTTCAAGCCTACCCGGTAATTATGACTGCTTAACTTAAGCCTGATACTGCACAGCCTCGTTCTGCCTTTGACACAGATATAACTTTTTAAAAGCCTCATTCCAAATCACAGACAGCTGGACACAGACAAAACTTCTGTGTGAGGCCACAGGTGGCTCGTGCTGGCTATTCAAATATTCTAAAATACATAAGCAGTAGTGTCTTATAGAACATTTGGCTAAAACAATTCACCAGCAACGAACAGGAATGCTCTCCTAAAATCTTGGACAAAATAATAAGTAGAATTCCGTTTTCTTTCCCAGTAAAAAAACCCCAAAACTTTATTCATGTCCTTCCTAACAAAGGGAACTAAAAAAAATTAGGAAAGAATCATTAAACCTGAGAGTCACTGTGGCCTAAAACATGCCAGTCAGCTGTGGTAAGAGAATTGAATGTCTGTGCATGTGTATTCAATGTGTACATCACACAAGGACACACATGCGGACTACATAAGCAGTCTCTATTAAACAACTGACCAGTCTCAGCTTTTACATGAATGGAATATGACCTGTGGGCATTCAAATCTTTCAAAATAAATCCACCATGCACTTAAACCCCAATGGTAAGATTTCATTTCTGAAAAGGTTAGAATATATATCAATTTTTGAAATGAGAGCTTCGTACACTAAAGTGTTATGATCTACTAAAATACTACATTCAGAAAATTTTGCACGACAAAACCCCAGTAATTTAACAGGGAGATTCATATATAAAAAACAAACAAACAAATCAATCTTTGAACTTTCAGAAGATGTAACACTTTCACATCAGCAAACCATGTCAAACACTCAGGAATCCAAACAAGAGCTTGGCTTGGTGTAGTCAACCAATTTGTGTTCCAATTTAAATATTTCAGTTAGAGGTCTGGTTTTCTGTTGAAGTCAGTGTAATCTCTGTTGGGAATGCAGTTTGCTTATTCTCTTCTCCTTATGCTCAGCCAGAGGAGCTTTGCCAGCAGAAAGTACTGAGTGTTTCCATCCTGCTGGATGAGATCAGCCAAGAGGTGGTGCTGTGCAATTCCTGTGTCTGGAGATGTCTGTGAGAAAAACTGTGTGTTTGTAAAACTTACTAAGCTGAAAGACTGTAAGTGGTTATTTCTCAGAGGTTAAGAAAGGCAGTGAATTTCAAATATCCTACTATTAATACAGTGTTCTCATTTAAAATCTCTTATATACAAATCCCTGAGTATTTTGGTTTCGGGTTTGTAGATTTGCTGTCAAATACTAATGAATAAAAATGATCTAAACCAAGCTGAAGCAGAGTCAATGAGGCCATATTTTTCCTTGATGGCCTTTCTCTAGACTTCTCTGTGCTAAAAGTTTGCATCTTCAGTGAGCTAACTGCCCATTAATTGAAGGTAAACAGGTTTTCAAGTGCCAGTCTGGACACTGTCCAAACTTCTTAATTCTGTTCCTTAGAAACACTAAGACTGAGGCCAACTGCAATCTTGGACCAAGTTTTTTTTGTGCGTATGTCCATGTGTTTGTGTGTTATCTCTGAATTAATCACCCAGGTCAAGTTAATTGGTAGTGAGCAAACTTAAAGTTTAAAAGTTTCTAGCACAGAACATATTATTTCAGAAGCTAAAGAAAGCCAGTGCTCCCCCATTTTGAGTACTTTTGCTCTAGTTTTCGATATGGTAAAGCAGAAACTGATTCTCCTTCCACTGTGGCTTGACACAGTTATGTATTCCAAGAGATAACTTCAGACAGCTTATTTAACAGCACCATGACTGAGCAAACAGAAGAAACAAATGTTGTCACTCGTCTTTAAAGAAAGGCTGCTCGTCATCCCCAGTGTCCACAACCTTCTACCCAAGGCAGTAATTGGCTTTCTCAGCCACCACATGAGAAAGCTGCTCCTGCTGCGTTATGGATGCAAAACTAAACATGACTTTTAAACCTACATTCAATCACAGTCTCTGTTAAAATAGAGGCAATTTCTCAAAGGCAAGGATGCGGCCCCTGGAACTTTTGAAATGTTCCATTGTCTTTTTTTATTTTTCCTTTCTTTTTTTTTTTAATCAAAATCCTTATAAAACTCAGTTTTCAGTTTCATTTGCAGCAAATTCTATCACCTCTAAAAGAAAAAAAAAAAAAAACAAACGCCTAAAATTTATTTTTTGACCCACTTTCCTTAAAATCCTTCAAGTTCCTTCAAGTGCAAAGCCCAAATTGTTACTTTGGCAATGTTTCAGCCATACTTTTTAAAGAGCAATGCTGAAATTGTACTAAAAAGATTTATTAATATTTATTCTTCTAGTATCCCATTCTTTGACATTATTAAGTTATAGACCCATACACACATCCAGCTTCCCTTACTGAGGATGTGTAACACAAGGCTAGAACATCCCTGCCAGACAGACATTGTCTTAAGTGTCCCTAATGACAGAGATGCCAACTTTTAAATGATTTATGTTCTAATATCTCCTCAGCCTTGAACATTTCTCCTGCACTAATCAGTCTCTGCTAATGCAAATTATTTTTTTATGTTCTTTCTTTGAATAAGAAAAATATCAAACCAACTTGCTATTTATATCTGTCTTTTATAGAAAAAATTATGAATTTTCTCAACCTTCTCTCTTCTGGATTAGATTACATGGTTTCTGCAAGTTTTACACAGGTCGTGGGGGAAGGGGGGTCTTTGTAGATCTTTTATTTGATCTTAACTCCATATTTCCTCCAAATTCTATCAGTCTTCCACCAAAAGGGTTCACCTTGCAGCTGAACTCCAGCAAGGCAAGTTCACACTACTGAGCATAGCAACGAGGGCACTGATGTGCAAGAAACCCCAGAAAAACAAAATTTGGAAAATCAATATTAAAACCTAACTATCCATGCAAACATCCCCGAGAGAACAGCACTTTCCATCAGGATGACATCATCATACTGATGAATTAACTGAGTGCTTCTCATCATTTTTTGTTAGTCTGGGTGGTTCTGGTTAATCCAGAACAAGAGTAATGGACTCAACGATCCTTGTGGGTCTCTTCCAAATCAGGATATTCCATGACTTTATGATTCAATGTTTTTATACTTCAAACATGGCATATACGCAGGTGACGATTTATATTCAGAGAAGACAAAAATGATAAAAAAAAGAAAAGAATGGCATGAAAACAGCTTACCAGAAAATCCATGGTTTAAATAATTTTGTACTGCTACAGTACAAAGACACAAGAAATATGTGGGCATCACCAGATACAAAAATTTGGGAAACTACAGCATCAAAATACACTATCTATGTTAAACATGAACTTTTAGTTACTGTTTGCATTTTGTTCACTTTAGAGAAAATTAAAAGTTTCTCTCAATATCTACATATACATACACACCCTTTTTAGTCCAGAATAATACAAGTACATCTTAAAAAAGGTCGGTCCTAAACAGCTATAATTTCAGTTCTATTCTCCTACTCATGCAGTGCTATAAATCATATCAGAATCTGTCTTGAACATAAATGACCTTACAGAAGCTTGTTAGATAATAAGACCATCAGGTAATAAAAGAAAAAAAAATAAAAGGAGACTTCAAATGGACATGAACATAATGTCCCTGCATTATGGAGCCTTAAACTCCCATTTATATTCTCATTCACAATCAAAGCGGCCTCAATTCTCTCTGGCTTAATTGCTTTCAACTTGAAGAAAATCACTGATAGGGTGATTTAAATCATGTAGCTTTTGCCTGGACATCTCAGTTATTAAAAAAAAAAAAAAAAAAAAAAAAAAAAAAACAAAAAAAANAAAAAAAAAAAAAGAAAAAGCAAATAAAGAGCATTACTTCCAGACTTCCATACCAGGCAGAAAAATATGGCCAACTCCTTCTCAAATAAGAATTTCTAATTTGTAGATTCACAGTAATTTCTGCAAAAGATGAGCATTTTGATCAGAAGTTTAATTAGCTAAGGATTTAAGGAGAGGGATCTCAGGACAGGCAGAAGAGTAACTATACCAATTACATACAGAGAGAGTAAAACTCAAGTGGGAGGACTTGTTGCATCAGCTGTAAGTTGCCCCAGGCAATCCAGCTCATGGAGCTTTATTAGTGTCCTTGCTGCTCATGTGTTCAGCCCGGTTTTTTGAGACAGTTCAGATGAACAGGGACCAAAAGCACCAGGGACACCCCATTAAAAGCTGGTTTGGATAATGAACATGCTGTTAGATGACAGCTGAGTTCTGGTGTGTTCATAACTTGAGCCCATGACAGAGGCACAACACTGGTACTCTGGACCAAACTTTCAATAAGTGAATTTTTGTGTGTGTGTGTGTATTGTGGTTTTTTTTGTGTTTTTTTTTTTTTTTTTTACAAACTACATCTATTTTGTGATTTCACTGATATTTTTATATCCTACTGATTTTTTTCCATATTTATTGACACCACTCAAATGTTCCTACAGGTAGCAGCGCAGCACATGACAACCACTACTGGGCACACACCGCATGAGAAAAAAAAAACTTACTTAAGTTCATGCTTCGTCAGTATTACTCCAGTTCTATATTCTCCTCTGGTTATGAGGTGATACCATCACTCAGAACATCAGTAAACTAATATAATGACACTGCCAGTGTTCACTTTGCCAACTCTTTCGAAAAGGGTTATGATCACTGGAGAGGTACATCCTTTCTCATTCACAGTTTGTCGTTGCTATTAGTACCTGCTTTCTGCTGGATGCCTGTTTAGGGTTGGATTTTAATTTTAGTCACCAATTATCAATTTCAGTGATATTTGATTAATAAAAAGGCAGACACAATAGCAAATGCACTCACATAATTACTTGAGAACTTGCATGTACCAAGCCTGTTCAAGTTTATTCTATTTTTATTATTTTGATTATAATTGTCCGTTTGAACCAAACCAATAACCTGACCTAGTTAGTGACTTTGCTTTTAGTGCAGTTATGCCACATGCTTGATATTTTGATTCTTTCAGTTCTATCTGAATACTTTTCAGATGAATTAGCTGACTTTTTCATACAAGCTCCTATCTTTCCATGTTCATAAATCAAATTTTATTTATTTATTTTTTAGTTCATTGAAGAAAAGAACCATTATTTCTTCTATTTTCTGTTTGCACCTGAATGCAGTGTCATATCACCTTATTTTGGGAGAGAGCAGATGACGTTACCCCTTGTTTCTTTTTCTTATCACGAGCAGCAGCCACAAGGTTTCCTAGTGAGCAAACCTGTGCTGCTGCACTAGAATAGAAGTTCCAAAGGAGATAAGATCCAGGGGGAAATGCAAAGGTGACAGAGTTTTATGCCTCAGCTTAGTTAACAACAATTAAAATTAAAAGCAGGAACAGCACAGAATTGGAAGCAGTTTTCTAAAAGTTGAGATCAGTCAAAACGTCTTTTTCCATAAGTGTTTCACAAGCATTTAAGCTAAAAGGGATAATAACAAAGGGAAATGTAATTTTTTTTTTTTTTTTTTTTTCTGATTAAGTATCTTTTCTTCTCTCATCTCATTTTGGCTCCGCTGTCATACCATCTCCAACTGTTCACAGCCTAAAGAGGTTGTGGAGGGGGAGAATGAGCAACTAAATCTGAATTCTTAATGAAAACTTTCATATTATGATTAGTTACTACAAAGTTTTTGGGGCTTTTTTGGTGGTTTTTTCTTTGTGTGTTTTTTTTTTTAATGAAGAAGATTCTTTTTCAGGTCATCTTTAAAACTTTCTAGAAGTGAGTGGGTCTTGTATGTATCTTACATCTCTTTGAAAATCTTTGTGACAAGAAAAGGAGCTGAGCTCTTTTAATAATGGCATGTTATTAAAATACTAATGATTTTGCTGTTTAAAAGTGAGCTTTAATGGTTATAACTCTCCTCTTTGATCAGCAGAAAATGGTGACTAATCTAAGAGGGAAAAAAAAAAAAAAGTTTTAAGACTCAGAGATCTCTCCCAAGCCCGGTGGCTGCTATAAAAGCTCAGAGACAAGAGAGTAAAAAGAGAATAAAACAGGCAGCAGACAATAAGTGCAGATGTTTTATTTTTATCCTGAAAGACTCCTCTGTCCAAATAACAATGAAGCAAATAAAGAAAAATATATACTGGTTTGACCTCACCTGATTTTTGAATTTCTACTCTTCCTCCCCTGTAAGAAACTTCATCTCCTCATTGATATCAAGTTCTTTGACTTTTTCTCCCTTTTCCTTGTCCAAGAAATCACTCAAAATCCAACTGCCAGTTATGACACTGTCAGGGCATTCTGCCAGGTCAGGCTGAAGACTTTTTTCTTTCTCTCTGCCTACCAGAGCAAGCCCTGGGGCATCATGAGCCCTCTCCAGTTCCTGCCTCAGAAAAGGCATGAAGCAGAAGGCCAGACATGGGGAACCCTTCACTAGTCAGGCTAAATGGGACACTGGGAGACCCTGCTTTACTCTGCAAGTGTGTTTTCTTACCCCTCCATTCACCTCATATCATGCTTAACTCAAGGCAAATATAAGGTGAGTGCAAACTCTACTCACTGTGTCTAAAATACAGTACATTTATGATTTGATTTTTTGAAAGACACAGGTCCAGAAAATAGGGAAAATACAATTATTTTCAACAATTGATTTGGAAAGGTCTCTCTCCACCCTCTCACCAGCTGAGAGGGTGAGCTCAGGGCAGCTCTTTCCTGGCTATTGTGGGGTTTGTAATACAGGATTTCAGGGTTGCCTGTGGGTTCTGCCCCATCAAACGTTCCAACAGAGACTTTGCCCATGTTTTTGTCTAAAATCCCACCAAATAGGATAGCTCTTACTGGCTTACATGTCTTCCCACAATACCAAACAGCTTGAATTGTCAGTCCAAAACTCCTTCTATTTGTATCTTCCATCTCTTTGACCTGTTAAGGGCTATTTTCCATCCTCTGGAAGGGCTTTTCCGTACCCCAGGCACTACCTCCTGTGCATGGCTCTCTAGTAGGGAAGCTTTTCATTCAATAATGTATAAAACTTTTCCCATTCCCTTGGCTTTTTAGTGCAAACTGCTCGGTGGACATTACATTGAATTTTGATCTGTCCAATAAATGCAAACATCCCCTGAGGGCAATCACACACAGTTTGAGTGTGAACATTTGCAAGAGCAACTAATTGCTCTGGGTGACACAACCAACCCCCAACTTCCTCCTCTTACCTCTACAGAATTATTTCAGGAGCAGAATAAATTTAAAACTAAAAAGAAAATCTTTAAAGGCCAGAAACAACTGTTTCTTATAATGTTTCCTTTTTTTTTTTTTTTCTAGATCTCCGCAGTATGGTATTTTAAAGCTGCTGCTCTGTTGTTATAGGAAAGGCTTCACTTCAAAATGTTGTCTCACCCCTTCCTTCCTCCTATTTTCTGAAATTTTAGACTGAGGCAAATTTCCCCACTGTGGTTCAAAAATATAGCTATGTATTTTTAATTATCATTATTATTTTCATACTGTGCCTTTCATTTGAGCCACAGAAAAATCTGTACTTAGAATCCTTAGAATCCAAGAGGAGTTAATGGCATAATACTTTCATATTTTTTCCTCAGAACAGATTCTTGAGGTGATGAAGTGGAAAACTTAAGCTGTTAGTTCTCCTCCCATTTCCCGTGTTCCTCTTTCTGAATCACAAAGGTACCAACTGATTGCTATTATAGACTTAAAATGCAACAGAATAAACTTTTTCACTATTGTGCAGTTGTTGATTTTTTTTCCTGACTTATTAACCTTACCAAGAAATGCTACATAACACCATGACACATTAATAGCTCTCGTTCTTTAAACATCATCATATCACAATCTCTTCTTGTATGCATTTACAAATGTTGTGTGAAAGAAATAAGCGACGCTTGTGGGTTTTTTTTTTATTTCTACACCATAGCAGAAGGAAAAGCCGATTAAAAGATTTATTCAAATATTTACATGACACACACTGTTGCAGTATTAAAATGTGGGCTTTCTCCTTTTACAAATCTCTTTTGTAAAGCAGTGTCTTTTCTCCCCTCTGTTACTAATGTAACTTTTAACTGGTAGTTACAAGTTTCAATGACTTCAGGCTCTAATTGGACATCCCCTCCAATTCTTCTCTTCCTCAACCTCTTCAGCCCTCAATACACCTTGTTTTATACTGACCTGACAGCCCAGAAAGCCAAATGTGTCCTGGGCTGCATCAAAAGGAGAGTGGCCAGAAGGTTAAGGGAGGTGATTCTGCCCCACTGTTCTGCTCTGGTAAGACCCCACCTGCAGCGCTGTCCAGCTCTGGGGTCCTCAGCACAAGGCAGACATGGAGCTGCTGGATACAAGAAAGGAATTCTTCCCTATGAGGGTGGGGAGGCCCTGGTACAGGTTGCCCAGAGAAGCTGTGGCTGCCCCATTCCTCAAAGTGTTCAAGGCCAGGTTAGACGGGACTTGGAGCAACCCGAGCTAGTGGAAGGTGTCCCTGCCCATGGCAGGGAGCTTGGAACGAGATGGTCTTTAAAGTCTCTTCCAACCCAAACCATTCTGGGATTCTCTGATGATTCTATAGAGGGAGTGTCTAACCCGTTTCCTCCCTCCCAGTGCTGCTCCACACTGCTCCACATATCCTTCCACACACCAGCTTTGATCTGCACATCCTCCTTGTAATCTCACTCTATTTGCCCTTTATCCACACATCTCCTTATGCCTGGAAAGTTTTGTAAGTGGGTGATAGATCAATACCCTCTGCATTTCAAACATTCTCCTTAAAGTTCATCTCTTTCCATAAGCCTGTGAAATATAGTAAAAATTATGATCAGCATCCCAAAGAGCATCAGAGCCATCAGTACAAGTTGCTGGTTTCTGGAACCAGCAGCAGCCCCAAGGCTGCAGCCCTATCTTCTATTCCTGTCTTTTCCCATTTTCTGACATTCCTAAAGAAAACAGAAAATCAATATGAGAAGAAATTAAGAGACTCTGGTATTTATATTACTCCATGTATATTAAATGTCTAAGCATTACAATCAGGACTCAACATTTCAAGTCCTCCTGTTGGGAGGGAACTGCAGCATTCCCTTACTCCAAGGCATTTTTCCCTTGTAAAATGTTGCTATACATTCTCCATTGCCATTGTGGTGCAGTGGAAGGCAACAATTTACCTTGAACACTGAAGGTAATTAAGGAGACATATTTACAGCATAAATATGTAGATGTATACAGTTAGAACTGCATTCTACAATATTAATTCCTAACATTCCTGAATGAATTCAAATATCAGATAGCTTGAGCTATTTTATGCTTCCTATTAAATACAAGGAGATGCAGAGTCATAAAAAAAAAAATAAAATGCTTTGTGTATAGACATTTAGCTGGTTGTGGCAGAGCTGGGAGAGAACCTAAATCTGATCTATCCTTGTGAATTTTAAATGTGTTACCTATCATCGATATGTGGTGATCAAAGTCTCATAAATATGCACACCGGTTGCCAAACTAGCTGGAATCCTTTAAAAAACTATTCCCCATGAGTACAGCAGACCTACTGAAGACCTTAGCTACAGATGAACTCGTTCTACCTCAGCTCATATTTGTTTCATGTGACAGTCATAAGCACCATCATCAATTTTACAGCAATTTCAAGGACCAGCAAAAGGAATCACTTCTGTTTCTTGACCACTGAAGACAAGAAGTCCCTATTAAAATTTATCAAATCTATGAACTGTAGACATATGGAGCCAAACATCTTACTTCAAAGGCATTTGATAGATAAAATATTATTGCAAAACTATTTATTCTCCCTCTCTGTTTCTGATTGCCACTTTGTTTCCTACTAACCTTGTTCTAGCTTTTTCTTCAATCTATGTTTCACTGCCAAGTCTGGGCTCTGAAGAACTCACAGTGATCACAGTGGAAACACATCCTTTGCCCCTGGTTATGGTCTCCTTAGCACAGGTCTGATACTTACACTGTGCTACTCTGAACTTAAAATTAGGTGATGTGACAGATAATCAGTACTGCAAAACATCTAACTGGGTAAGGTCATGGTGGGGGAGGAGTATTTTTGTGGTGGGTATCTATTAGACATAGTCTGGAATAATCAAAACATCAAACACCGTTCAGACTGATAAAAGTACTGAAATCCTACCAAAGTAACATACTTAGATTAGACACATAACAAACCTGCTTCTGCAAGAGCTGTGTGAATAGCAGAATCTTTCTTTTCTCAATTTCAAGTTCAGTTGTAGAAGAACAGCAACAGTTCTTTCATTCACCGTATGGTATGAAAGAAGCTTAGCAGCTCGAGTTCCA
Source organism: Oxyruncus cristatus (assembly GCA_013399855.1). NCBI lineage: Eukaryota > Metazoa > Chordata > Aves > Passeriformes > Cotingidae > Oxyruncus > Oxyruncus cristatus. Next base: position 253,719 of record VXAY01000767.1, on the reverse strand, counting down.
TTGTAAGCTCAGAGAAGAATATATAAAACCATAAGCACCAAACATCTATCAAAACTTGAAGGCACAGAGATGTAAAATTAACCACATTCAAAAAACATATTACTGAGTGCTGCAAGGGGAACCATTTGGAATGAAGACATTTTCCACCAGCACTTTAGCTGTTTTATGGATAAAATCAGAATTTCTGGTTCACAAAACAACTAAACACAAACAGCACAGACATGAACATGCAAGAACAGCAGGGCTTGACCCTGTGCTACTACAGGAAGTTTGTCATAGACATAAGGGCTTGTGATGACATTTGGAATTTCTTAATATGGGAAATAGTCTCCTCTGTGCGAGTGCACCTTCAGTTTGTAGAAAAATATCAGGAACATTGAACATACCAGGACAGTATTACATGTGACAGGAGCAAATACCTTACATGTAATATCTAAATATTTAATTCTTGCAGGAGATAAAACCTCCCGGAACAACCTGGGCTTCATATTTAAACACAACCACTCCCCCCAAAAAACTGATACATAATCATGTGCTTACAGTGTATAAACATAAATTCCTTAAGAAGCTGCTGCACACACACTTTCTTGCACACTTCCATTCAGAGTTCAGCTTGCAATATTTTTTTATATGGATGTTTTTGTGATTTTTTTTAAATGAAATAAACCCAGCAAGTTACCCAAACAGCAGCGCCACACTAATACTTTGACACCAAAATTAGTCTCAACTACAATCAATGTGAAATAACAGAAAAAACAAAGGCCAAAAGAAGGAAAAAAAATCAAAGTAGGGGAAAAAATCAAGAAGAACAAAAAAAAAAAAGCTCAAAACATTTTTAAATAGCCAGAATGCTTTTTTATTTTCTGTTTGCATTCTCTATCAAAACCCAGACAAAAACCAGCAGAACTAATATGTAAGTTGGAGCTTATCAGTATGTTAGATATTCGATTAATTGAACAACACATCAAATAATTAATAAAACTGCCAATAAAACCAGTACTGAAATAACTGCTGCAATACATGCAAACCATGTATTCTGAGAAAATTTTCCACCCAGTGTTTTCACAACAAAATAAATGGATATTGCTTATGAATAATCACACTGTAAAATACCATAATCACTCCTGGCCTTTCCTACAGGTCAGCACTTAATATCTACTTAAAATAGCCACAATTCCTCTCACATATGGCACTGAATAAGGCGACACTCTGAGTAAGAATGGTTTGCAGCCAGCAGATAACAACTGAAGGAAAACAGTCTCTCGTTTTCTGTTCCATCCCTCCTCACCAAAGGCTTGGATATAATTTGTCCATCCCTGACAGATAAGATTAACTAATGACAAGCTTTGGATTCATGTACTAAATCCAGCTAAGAATGTACAACCAAACGTATAGAAAAGAGGCTGCCGCTGGCAAATTTGAAAGCTTCAAGTTCTTTCAGGCCAGAACTTTCAGAAAATCAATTTCTACATGAATTTTTATTTTTCTTTTAAAACAACTCTGCAGTCAGATCGAGTCAAACTTACCATCTGCTGCAGAGAGAAATACAGCTCTACTCACGAATCACATTACCAAACTTCTTTGTAAACTTTACAGGCAAGCTGTTCCTGTCAGAATTTAAGTCATTGTGATAATACATCTTAATATTCGGTCAGGCTTTAAATAAAGAGTGACAAAAGTCCACATATGGATGACAAGCTGTTCTACAGTAAATATTTTTGTATTTATTGAGAAGGGGCTTATGGCAGCTTAGGACATATTCCACCAAGCATTTCAGTCTAAAGTACTTAAGGATTAATAAAATCAAGATAAAATCCCAGTTTAAAAACCCTCCCCAAAATTTAGCTTTTAAATTAACTTGATTCTATTCTTATTCCTATTCCTATTTAGTTATGCTTTTACTTCATTTACTTGAAAACCATTCCCAGCTGGTGGATGTTATAGAATGGAGAACTTTTAGTACCCTGCATTTTAAGCAAAGTTTTATTCCTAAGTGATGTTGAATGTTTCTATGAAAGAGAAACAGCAAATATGATGTAATTTCACCATTATAGCTGACCTCTAAAGCGGAGTAAACATTCTTCCACCTTTTTTTTCTTTTTTGTAAATAAACTTGTTAAACCCATTTTCAATATTTAAGCAACTGAGGGGATTCAGCAAAAAAATCCTTTAAAAGTTCCTTTTCCACATACTCTAGTTAGAAACACAATTTACTGAAAAGCAAAGGCAAAAGCAAATCTTATGATAAGTAGGGATAAAATAATTTTTTTTCAGTTTCAATTCCATTTTGGGAAGTTACAAGGCACATTTTGCAACTACTATTGCAATTATAGTAGTTAAATATTTGCTCCAAGTTCACTGCACGTTATTGTAGTATGATAGCAACTATGCAAGTAACTCAATACAGCAGAAAAAAAATAGGTTTTAAAACACCTGAACAAAACAGAAAGCATATTCAGTCACAGGCAAGCATGCAGCATGTAAAATAAATGCTAATGCAGATAAGTAACCTTACCCTGATGTTGGATCAACAGCTATGGCCTTGGGGTTATTCAGATCCAGCTCGATGAGGGTGACACACACTGACCCGTTCTGGCTGCAAACAAAGATCCTGTCACTGACGTGATCCACAAAGTAAAAATTCCCCGTGATCCAGTCGATTGCTATTTGCTGCACATCTGCCAAAAAAAAAAAAAAAAAAAAAAAAATAAAGCTCAGGAGTGCAATTGCAATACAAATAACTGGCTGCCAGCTGCTTCACTGAGCAGATGCTCTACTCACTTAAAGAGCTCCAGCTGTTTTACATGCATTAGATGGTATATTATAGGGAATCCAATTCTCAATACACAAAGAGTGGTTGAAGAGAATTTTTTCTTTTTAAGCACGGAAGTCTGATTGCAACTTTAGCAGCGTGACAGATACACATTTGTTTGGAGTTCTCTTAAATATTTTAAAGTTTGTCATTGTGATTTTTTTCTAGGGCATATTTAGAAGCAACATCACTGAATGATGGTGCACCTGTGAAACAGGAGTCTGAAATGGGGATGGTAGAAGATTGAAGAGGGAAGGCAGCTCTGAATCCACACAAGTACTGAAGTTGGTGTTCTAGGATGTCTGTTACACCGTGGGGATACCACAAGATTACATTATTATACCAGCTTTAACTACCACAACAAGTAGCATTGAGGTAAATATCTGTGGGATACTTATATAGAGATATTTATTAACAGCTATGCAGCTTTTCCTTCCCTGGATGCTGTGGCAGCTTCTCAGCCACCAAACCAACTGTTTCAAACAGTCAGTTCTTTTCCTTGTGGGATCCTGGAAATGCTTTTTGTAAATGACTTAAAAATCCCATGTTTTTCCTACAAGTCAGCTGACCTGTCCATACACAGTTGTACTGTTACAGTAAGCAAAAGTATAAAGAAGTGCGAAGAACATAACTTTACCAATTTCATTTAACTAAGATTCCTTTTCTTCCTATTCTTGTTACCAGGATTCTTGTTTCAAGATTCTATCAGTATGAGAGAAGCCAGATGTGATAAACTATCATGTCACACACTAGGTTTTTTTTGCTTTCAGTTTCTGTATTTCTATCACCCTTCAGATGCGGAATTTTTAGTTTTCTTTTCCACAGTCCAACACAAAACTGTTGTTCCCATCATGTCAATGCTGCACTGGAGAATGTAATGTAAACTCGACTGAGCAATGATTGTAGGCATTAAGTTTTTGACAATAACTAAGGGCTTATGAGTCATGCACCTGCTAAATACTTAAAGCAGACATGGAGACTTGTCCTTCAAAGGGTAGAAAAACAAGATTTACTCAATGAAATACCAGGAACACCAGATGTATTCCACCTCAGCCACCCCATTACACAGGTCACTGCTGTCTCTTCCCTCTTCAATTCCTGCCCTTCCACTATTCATTTCTCTTTTAATTCAAAGTGAATATTGTGCCTTTTCCCTTCTGATAGCTCTTATTACAAAGATCTGCTGAGGCAGAATAAAGAAATGCTCCATTTATCCCAGTGTCCAACCTCAAGAAGGAGGCCAGTGTCAGGTGCACTGAGAGACATGTGTGAGCACTGATATATTTTAGACAATAGTGAGGAAAATCTGTTTTTTTTTTCCTTGTCCAAACAAAACATAGGATGTGCTTTTAAAAATAACAGGAAAAAAAAAACCCAAAACTCTGTGCCTCTGGAAATCAGTAACAGTTTAAGCATTTTCAATGTGTCTGCTTACTATTTTCTGAAGCTGGATTCATGGAATGAAAAGTTTATGGCTCACCGATTCCGTGAGACTTTTGAAAATTGCAGATAAGCTTCCATGTAATAGAAGCACTTTGGAAAACATCATTTATAGAGAATGAAAGGTGCAAAAGGGATTCAATTTTAAACATTTGTAGAAATAAAACTAGTAATTAAATTCCTGCAATGAGAGCTCTAGAAGATTGCTGTACATTGGGAAGGGGATGAAAAGGGGCAAGGTTAAGTAGCAGCCTGCTGGAGGAGGATGCTGTTTTCTTCTTACTGTGCAGTAAAAGCACCTATTTTTAGATAAATGTGATATAGACATGAAAGGCATATCACATACAGATTGTTGTATCTGTTAACGAAACAATACTCACAGTTATAAAATGTTTGCTCTGTTCTTTCCTTAGTTATTCATTAACATATTGCAAGAAATTGCACAAAACAGGGGTTTTTATGGAAAACAAGAATAATTAGTTTGGTTTTTTTTAATGGAAAACAAGAATAATTAATTCAAAATCATATTAGGGATTTTCATCCAATAGTTAAAACTGAGATTGCTCAGCAGTCCAGGAAAAGTGAGACATCCTAAAGCAATACCCCACCATAACCTTTATGTCAAAAAGCATTGGTAGCTCTTAACACTTATTTACCCAATTTCCCTTCCCCAGCAGGATGCCTTTGGGAAGGGCACGGAGGTCCCAGCAGCACAGGCTGTTTGAGAGACTTGGGCTCGTTACAACTGCATTCCTTGTAAAGCTGCTCATTCCAAAGCACGCCATGTTTCAAGACTTAAGCACAGAGCTTCCAGAATAAAACAATACATTAATTCACATTACTTTTCTTCAGAAGAAGAATAGACTTCTTCAGAGAGATGTCCTACCCTGCAAAGAAGAATTCTCTAAAAAATAGACCTTCTGGGGCAGTACATCACTGTCATCTAGTAATTAACCTGGACACTGAACACACAGTAGCATTTGTGTATTGTAGATACCATTGATCTGGTCTGGGTTTTGTCTTCTTCGTACCATGCCCTCTGCAATGTACTGGGCACATCCACTTTATCACAGAAGAAGTTTATAAAGAATTGTCCAAGTCCACTCCCCCCATCAAATTACATTCTGCATGAAAAATCCACTCAGCAGATAACAAGTGCTATGAATCACATTTTAATCTCCATGGTTTGGCTGGCAGCTGTGCTTTAAGCTGCTGTGAATGGCTCCTCAGTTATCACACAAGTTGCATGTGCTGTATACCATGGAGATAAGGGTTTGGTTGCACTGGGGACTTCTAATATATATATATATGTATATAAAACTTCTTGCACTCAAGAAGTTACTGAATTAATTTCATGCCTATTTCTGCATTCATACATAAATCTCACTATGTGCAGACGTCTAGTCCACTGACATCTTTAAAATAATTAATCTTTTTTTCTTTCATTCACACAGTTTCAGAAGTTCCTAAAAAGAGATATTTCCCCACACATATTTATTCTGAGCAATCTTCTATACATTTTTGAGGGTTCTTTCCTATATTAATAACAGTTTCCTTGGAGCATTTCTGTCAAATGTGATCATCCTTCCTTTATTACTTTCTAAAAACTAGGATTTCCTCTGAAGGACTTCATAAAGAATAGTTAAGACATCATATAGTTTAAATTCTGCTCCAGTTAATGACATTATGTAGACCATGGGCACTAGCAAAAGTATGGCTGGAAGTAAACTTTTCCTATTTCTTTTATACACACAAGCATTATTAGACCTTTAGAGAAAATAGCAATTTCATATGAGGGTGGCTAAATCTTCAAAGGGTACTGGAAATATATGTCTTATGGCCAAAACATATTTTATACAAACCAGAGCCATAGAGAATGACTGTCTGCTTTCACTTTGATTTTCAAACATACATCTTGTACTGTAGGAATTGCTACATTTATTTCCATTTCAAATCAAGACTTGCACAAGACTTCAGAGAGCAGAAGAGAGGGAAAAGTAGTGATGTGTTCTTGTATTTATATAACTGTTGTAACTGAGGATTCTGCACACGTACCATCTATTAAAATCAGTATTATGTTTACAGATTTCATTTGTCCCAAGTGTTGAAGAAAGACTAGAAGCAAAAATTAATAAGCATTTTCCAGTTATACACTTCAGTATAAACATTCCTTGTTTTTTAACTGATCTAAGCAAACTACTCAGTGGAGTTCATAGGAGTTGCTGAAGTCTTTTTGAGAAACTTTTGAGTGAACTGGGAAATGATTTCGGATGAAATATAATTAAAAATAAAAATGCTCATTGCACTCTCCATATGCTTCTTGTTCATAATGAAAGAGATAGACAATATCTCACTATTTTAAGGGAAAGAGCTTGACTTCTACTGCCTTATACATTAAAACTGTCCTTGTTCTGAACATCAGTGAAACGGAAATTTAGTCAAGACTCAGGGTGGTATGACCATTTCATTGGAAGTTAGCATGGAAGATCAGAACCATGTATCATCCTTTCAGCACAGTTTTGGACCTTTTTTTATATTATATTATATTATGCTGTAATATTTATTATCAAAGAATCCTGGAATGGTTTGGGTTGGAAGAGACCTTAAAGATCATCTTGTTCCATTCCCCTGCCATGTGCAGGGACATCTTCCACTAGACCAGGTTGCTCCAAGCCCCGTCCAACCTGGCCTTGGACACTTCCAGGGATAGGGAGTCCAAAACCTTTCTGGGCAATCTATGCCAGGGCCTCACCACCCACACAGGGTATAATTTCTTGCTAATACCTAATCTGAACCTGATCTAAGGCCATTCTCACTTGTCCTATCAATACCTGTCCTTTATTTATATTTTTTCTTGCATTTTTTCCCCAATAATTACATATTTGTAACATGTATTAGAAAATCCTTACAAATAATATTTATTTTTCACAAAAAAATGCCCATCTTTTTTTTTTTTCTTTTGAAAAAAATATCTAAAAGGAAGAATTATTTTGATTCTTTTGATTGACTGTTTTCTCTTCCATAACCCATACAAATCTCTTCTGAATGAATGTAACATTCCAAACTTCCACAGAGAGAATTCATGTTGTATTCTGGGCTTGCTTAAGGGAGGTGAGAGAAGGGGCAGAGGTTTAAAAAGAAGCAGGTGTATTTTTCCACTGCAAAGAGCAGTTCAGCGCTGTCACAGATAGTTTTCCAAAGAGCCATTTGTTTAATTTATTTTCTAGAAAGTGGGTGGTTTTGAGGAGGGTGAAACAGTTGTTTGCAATGCTGGCCATATGCTTGGGGAATAAATGCTTTGGAGAAGTTGTAATAAAACTTTCAGGAGCTTAACATTTCTGCAATGAGCATCCTCACACGTGGAAGGTGTCAGCACAGTCCCCAGTGGTGGTGCAATACAGGGGGTGCTCAAGTGCTACCTGATGAGTCAAAAGAGGTGAGACTGAAACAAAGGTTAAAAAATATATATATGTGTGTGTATATATATATTTATATATATATGTAGATACGTAGAGATATATATCTGGAAACCAAAATGATAAAAAATGAGACAACATAAAAAATAGGCCAAGCTATTTGAGACATCTTTCCTATATTTTCTCAATCTTCCAGTTTTCTCCTTTTTTCCACATATATCCATTTTAGCTCTCCATGACTAGGAAGCTGCTTTAATTTTTTGACTGAAAGCTGGGATTTTAGCAGATGAGTCCTTGTGAACTGTATAAGGTAGATAAGTAATATCAGTGCCAGGCATAACCAGACTTAGTTTAATTTACTATTTATTTAGGGAAAAAAAGGAGATAAAATTATGTATTTATAAAGGAATAATCAAATTTTATTACAAAGAACAACAGTAATAGGAGATAGACTTTTTGCCTCCACATAAGTAAAAAGCCAAGGAGCAGCAAGTAGCTGCTCCAAGACCAGGAACAGCAAGCCTTTCTTTTTCTCCAGTATCCAGTGAGACCAGGTAAATAGTGGTTAAAACACACATAAATGACAGGCTGTGAAATCTTCTTGCAGCACTGCCTTTGCTGTGCCTCTTCTGAGAAATGTTCCTAATTAGCAGCCCAGACAACCTTACACCGACACTGTGGCTTGGGAAACTTAAACTGGCATAGATTTCTCTGTGTCCCTTCTGCTGACAGCAATTTGCCATAATTATGTCTGCAATGCCATTTACAAACTATGATTTTTATTAAAGATGTCACCATTTAATAAGTTAGATACACTGGTGTCTAAACTTTTAACAGTCATGTCCGGAGTGATTATTGCATGTGTTGAAAAATGAAAAATCAAATGAAAAATATCCATCCATCTTTTTCAAATGACTCATCCTCGATTATCTGATTCCTCCTAATTAAATCAGCCTTCTCAGACATGGTTTCTTAAAAGTATAGTGCAGAACCTAAAACATACTAAATTTAAATAAGCAATTTAAAGCATCCAGACTGTAGGTTCCTCAAAAGAAAAGAAAGCTTTTCCTCTTTTTTGCTGAGTAACATAATTTAAAATTCAACAAATTGTGTTACTGACAAAAATATCATTGGCTTTCTTCCAACCCTACAGCATATCAGGAGATACTGTGTTAAAAACCTGTGAATGTGAACACTGAGACAACAGCAGTCTCCCCAAGCTGAAGAATTTTGAAAAATATGAACCTGATCTAAATACCATGAACACTTAATGAAAGCATCATGATCGCTCACAAAGACACCGAGTCTCTCAGAGATGTGGTCTATTCTGTCACTCAGAGAGCCAGGACTTTGGCTTCCACTCAGGTACAGAAGAGAACATCATTGGGTTTCGGTGAGGCCCTGGCACAGGTTCCAGAGAAGCTGTGGTTGCTGCATCCCTGGAAGTGTCCAAGGCCAGGTTGGACGGGGCTTGGAGCAACCTGGGCTAGTGGAAATTGTCCCTGCCCATGGAAGGGGATTGGAACGAGATGAGCTTTAAGGTCCCTTCCAACCCAAACCGTTCTGTGATTCTATGAATCTATGATTTATTCTGTATGAACACTTCTCACTCTGTTTAAAATCAGACTCTCATCCTTCTACTGAGTGCAGCCCCACTCATCGAGAAGATCCAAGGCCTGAAGCTTCCCACAACTGAGGAGTTTTTAAAATTAGCAGTTCTGTATCTTTCAAAGGAAGCCATGGAGGCCATAACACGGTCTGTCCTACAAGCTCCCTGTCAGTCCTCAGAGCTGTGAATTACTATCTGAGCACTAATCACAAGGTAAGGCCACAGACAACAGTTTTGGGGCCTCTTTACCAGGGCAGCAGATCACTATGGAAATTTGATGCTCAGGTCAAAATATAGATATAAGTAAGAAGCTTTTTAAAATGAGGGCTGCAAAACACTGGCACAGGTTGCCCAGAGAAGCTATGGATGCCCCATCCCTGGAAGTGTTCAAGGTCAGGTTGGATGAAGCGCTGAGCTGGTCTTCCACCTGGTCTAGTGGAAGGTGTCCCTGCCCATGGCAGGAGGTGGAATGAGATGTTCTTTAAGGTCTCTTTCAACCCAAACCATCCTGTGATTCTATGAGTCTGGATTTTCTGAGGTTGATTATAGAGCAGATAATGAGAGAGAAATGTGGGTTTAATGATAAACTTCCTTCCCCCATTGGGAATCCTGGGATTTATAGAACAACAAAACCACAGCAACCCCCCCGCCCACCACATGTTCCTCTTCTAACAAACCCCTCTGTTTACAGAGCACTCAGAGGAAATGTGATGATGGTGGACCCCAGGTCTGCTTGAGTCTTTCTCTGGAACTTTACAGCAGGGTGGCAAATTCTGCTCCTAGATTCTTTAGCATATTTCTTGTTTTACTTGCGTTATAGAATGATTCAATCACAAAATGCACCAAGTTTCTGGAATGGGTAACATGAATGAAGTTTTCTGTTACTGAGTCTTGTGTCACAAAGCTGGTTGTGATGCCAACAGCTTGAATGAGCAAGGAAAAAGTCTGAAACAATGAAGTAAGGTCCTTATGAACAGCCCTATCTTTCAATCCTGACTGTTAAGAGTTTTATAGAGAGTGAATTTTCTTACATCACTCTCATGTCAAAACCAACAAAGAATAGTTGAAAACCATAACATTCCTAATTTCTGCATTACTGAGCTTCAAGCACACTGCCCAGTGATTGTAAACTCCTAATGGGGTCCCAGCAGCCACGCATATGCTGAACAATAAAGACAGATTTATAGAGGTACATAGCTATAACAGTACTATTTTTTTTTTAGCTGCACATTCAAAAGCTTCTTATAAATCTGCAGAGATTGTAAATCAAACCCAGTTATTTACTTCAAAGCAGTTAAGTCACCTACTGTTAAAATTAAAGCATAATTCAGCTACAATAGGCATCCCATCAAGCACATGGCCTAAGAGAGCTGCACATGGCAGCATTAGGCTGTGACACTTGCCTCATTTAACCACCTTCCAGCAAACCTGAAAGTGGGCAACCTCCCACCTGCCTAGGACTGCCCCCTGCATGGATTATGAACTCCATAAACCATCATCTCACATAAATAAGGTCACTTAAACGCTTTCCTGTCAAGATGCTAAGCAGTAGATTATTACAGTTCTAAAGATATGTCAATAAATAGAGTTACCTTCACAATATGAAATACTTAAGGAAAATGACTTCCAGAGAAAGTTTGAGCAGTTTAATGGCAGAGGTAAGCAATGGTGCTTTAATGGTGCTTTTGGGGGGATAATGTAGAAGTGAATTATCTTTGACAACTCTTAAAGAATGGGTTGGGGAACAATGGAAACTCACTGCACATGTTTTGTAGAAAGTTTGTAGAACATTTGTCATTCATGGGATCCAGAGCATGCTGTAGCTTCTTGCAGGTAAAATGCATGTCATAATTTTGTAGGATAATTTCATTTGGAGCCCACTACAATTGCTATTAGTAATATATGGTCTAGACAATAGGAATATGCAGGACATGACAGGACCCAGTGCTATAAATCAATCTGTTTCTTTTCCCCAAAGGGCATTATTACATTCAGTTTTAATCAGAAGATGATACTGGCCACAGAGTATTTAATTCTGTTATACAGACATATTCATACTGGGCACAAAAGTGTTTGTCTTAATCTCAAACATATTAGGGGAAAAGGAGAAGACATTAAATTTTCAAAAACAAACAACTCTCCCAAAAAACAACACATATTGTTAAAATAAATTGAACTTGCTTATAATACAATTAAAATCTGCATACTAAGTCCAATTAAAATCCAGCTTGAGAATGACAATTTAGAGACTACTAGAAAATTTAAAAATAACTTCAATAATAAAAAACCCCACAACCTGCACAGTTAGCAAACATAAACCTCATTATTCCACATAATATCTCAGAAATAAAACCACATCATGTACCTTACTAGAGGAGATTGCCTCTTTTTTAGGACTGCTAAGGACAAAAAAAGAAATTTCGTCTTATATTAAGGACATTAGGCTGTTTTCTTGATTTTTTCCCTTCTCTCTACCAGAGGAATCATTTCCACCACCTGATGCTAATCAGCATGCTGCAACTTCTGCAAGGCACTTAAACCACTGTACCGCACCTACAAAAGTCATTTGCTTCATATTATAGTTTGAGCAAAACAAACAAATAAACTCCTTCCCATCTACAAACATTGCCAAGTGACTGCAACAAGTCCATGCCATGCAATCGCTGGCTCATCCTCCCTTTTATCCTCTCTGTCCTTTTCTTTTTTTATTTCATCCATTTATTACATCTTTTCCATATCAAGATAGTAAACTTTGAGGAGAAGGCTGTTATTTTTTTTATGTGACCTGACCATTTTCAACCAGACATCAGAACACCGCTTTTTTGTTGTCGTTGTTTATTTATTTCTATCATCATCACTATGCTCCTGCTATTGGTCTGCCCAAGCACTACCTTAAAACAGAATAGCAGCATAGATTCCATTACAAGCCTCATAAATCACTCAAATAGCTGTTGCTTCCAGAAATATGGCTCACACTCAATGAGCTTATATTTGCAGAACCTGACCTTTGCTTTCAGAAACCTTCCAGACCTTTCCAAAACTGGCCACTTCAGGAAGATATGAGGCCATAATGCCACCTCTTCTCAACCACAGAATACCTGGGTACCTTGTGCTGACCACTCCTACCTTACGTATCCTCCATCATTTGAGCATTTCAGGTTTTAAACCTCACAGCATCCCTGTGCCATGTGGAAATACTGTTATTCTCGTTCTACATTTAGAGGGGAAAGGACAAGATTTCTTGCTAAATGACATCCTGTAAATCTCAGGGGAAACCAGCGGTCTCCTGACCACCAACATATTGCCTTTATTCCTAAATCACCGCTCCTTTCATGTAAACAGCAAAAAGAATTTGTCCCATAACATTCAAAGAAGTTCAGAGGAAACACACAAATATGCACTGCACCCTCCTCCAGGTCCCCTCTGCAAGGCCTGCTCTTGTCTTCCTCACAGCAATGGTTTCTGCCTAAAATATTTTTTGTCTTTATGAAAGACTAATTGTCTCTCCAAGAATATGTTTCCAAAAGGAAAAAAAAAAAAAAACCAAAAAAACAAAACAAAACAAACCAACAAAAACTCAAACTGTGCTCATTTTTTAGGACACAGAACATGGATTACAGTGCATTCACAGACTGTTATAAAATGTTTTCTCACTGCTTCATCTGGAGTTGCCTTTTCCCAGTGGGTTTGTTTCTGATGGTAATGCTGTGGTTATGACTGTTCAAAACAAATCTGAATTGTGCAACCAGTTGTACAGAATCGATGACTAAAAAATATACTATCCAAGAGTCTTAAAAGGAAAATAAGTATTTTCAGTATATTCATAACTAAAAGAGAAATGGTGCTAATCTTTTAAAACACATTATACTTATCTCTCTATATATAAATACAAAAATATAACAATAATATGAATAAAAAAATGGAATCCTATACTTAAGCAAAATAGCAGCAACTTGCAAACAAATCCAAAAGTGCCAAAAAGAGCGAGAGTCCCTGGAACTGCAAATTTTTGCACATATACCACGCACTCCTCAGTCAGCTCATTATTTTTGCTTACACAGTGTGACAGAAGTGTTATGTGATTACACATGCAAAGACCATCCAAACTTTACCATCAGCTCAGAACTGCCACGGTGAATGTCAAACCCAGCACATCAAATGGGAGCTGTCTGGTCACATGTTGGTAAAACACAGGGTGTCAGCTTTGCACAGCAGACCAACCCTTCTGCATGCCCTGTCCTTCTCATTTACATTTACATTACTTACAATGATTCAAACACTTCTTTTCCAGAATGAAGAAATTTATGTAGCTTAAGTCTGGCTGCAGCAAAAGTGATTTTCCCAGGTTAAAACACTGGTTACATGCAATTTTTCAGTATTTGAGTAAGTGCTTCACTCAAACCACCATTAAAAATTTGAAAGCAAACCTAAGGTTTTATTTTATTTAACTCGACTGACAAATACTGAAAAGGGTTTTATTTATTTCATAATTCTGACATGATCTATAAGGTTTCCAGCATTTCAAGTTCCACTCGAAAGCTTCAGTCAAAAGAAAATTCTAAATCAAACTCGCTTCATTCTAAGTAGAAATCCACAATTATGTGGATTGAGAACACAATAATATTCCCATGAACTGGATATAACTCTTGTTGAGCCAGTCATTGCTTCTGCCAATCAAGGAAGTTAAAAACTGAAGAAAGTGATCCTATATCAAACACCCCCAAATCAGATGGTGGTTTTAATTTGCCACGTCCACCACACTGTAAATAATAATTACAGTTTTATCAACTTCTGCAAACATGCAATTCATCTTTTTTGTAGGGGCTCCTGATAAAGTACTAAGGTAAGAACAAGCCCTTTGTTTTATTCTGACACACACAAAGTTTTTGGTGTGTCTCTATCATAGACTCCAGTCCAGCACAGCAATACCCAGGCTGTGGTGAGTGCAAAAGCAGTCAAGATCTTAAGGTTTTCATTTTATCAGGCACATAGCTTCTGATTTCAGATTTACTTTGATAAGAGCAATTTCTTATTAATTTCTGAAAAGCATGATATTTATTTACTCTTTTCCCTGCAGTAGCACAAAGCATTAGATCAAAATATGAGTTGCAAAACGCAGCAATTAGTAGAGACCGCAGGTCTGATCACAACTCTCAATATTTGTGTTTATAGTCTATCACTCTTTTCATTGCATAAGTTACGTAAGCAGATTTTTTTTTCTTCCTGCTGTTTCCCCCAAAACATACAGCAGGCAGAATGTGTGATTCAGTCCCTGCAAATACTGTAAATTCCCGATAGGTCACTTCCCTGGTGCCCTGGAGACTCAGATCTGTAGCAGAGACAGCTCAGTGCATCCCTAACACTGTTCAGGCTCATTGCTGAAAACGTACTGTTCCCTCATGGCTTTAGCCACTGACAAATCTCTGTCTGGAATGGACTTTGGTCTGTAGTTGCTCAAGTGCTTCATTTTTTATATCTGAGCATGGCACCAGTTATGATGCTGGATGTAAACAAACCATATTTTGGATTTTATGGTTTTTATGTCCCCTTCGTTCCAAAAGTACTTTCAGAGAAGACACAGACTTTTTGAAGTTTTCTGCAGCGTTGACCTGTGTCTCAAGGAAAGTCTTTTTTATGATGTCTGAATGAAATATTTGCATTGATAAATTAATAATTGACAGAAGTATGTGGCAAATTTTCTGCCAATTAGTCTAAATGAAGAAAACTTGGTTAACATCCTATGTGCCATGCGTTTACAGAGATATGTCTCCACTTAAGAAGATAACCACTAGCTAAATCATAAAAAGTGTCAAATTTATAAAGGCAACAATAAAGTACCAGTAGAAAGTGAAAAAAGATCACGTATATAAAATTAGCAGATGGTACCTAACACTGAAATATTAATCAGATACTTTATTGCCATTGAAGGCAGTTTCTAAGAGCGTGCACCTGAAGCCTCAAGTTTATAAACAACTTTACTGAAATGGGCAGGTTGCAACTGCATGGCCCCTATATATCTCATATATACCTCTTCCTTAGAAAAAAAGGCAGAAGTCAAGCTCCTGTGAATGCTGAGGTCCTGTCAGGAGCCCAAAAACTGCAGCAAACCCATTAGAGGACTCTTAATTGCTGTAAATCCTGCATGGGATCAGAAAGGAGCAGGAATTTTGGTTGTAAAAGGCAACACGATTCTGTTCTTGTCTCACTTGCAGCATGTTACAAAGAAAAGAACTCTCTGATTTTAGCAGCCAACAGCAAAACTACTCCACCAGTGCCGGAATCAGAGGATTGAGGGAGCACGTCTCCTGATCTCCGAGAAGGCTATGCTATGTAAATGTCTCTGTCTCCCTGGACATTTGGCTCTTGCTGAAGTCCACAGTGGATTTACAGAAGCAGAACAAGTTCAGTTTTTGTGAAAATCATATTACAAAGAATAGTTGCAGCGACTACCATGTTAAAAACCAAAATGAAGCCAACACAGTGCATATGGATGTCAAAGGTTTATGGGAAAATGTGTGTCTAATCCCATAAAACATGCAATACTTAATTCCACACTTCATTAAAAAAAAAATTACTTGTGAGGTTTTTGGTTTTGTTTGGTTTGGCTTCATTTTTGCTTCTATTTCATTACTGTTGTATCCAGGGATAAAAATGCTTTTGTAAAATAATCACTACACGACCATGTGCTTTATATTTGAAGCAACCTAGTTATCTATACATTACATCTTTATAGCCCGCACAATTATTTCATTCTGTCTTCAAAACCCTGTTAATAAAATACAAATGTTACTGTTTTACAAGCAGCATAATAATTCAATTTGACGGAGAGGAAGAGTCTCTCAGCATTCTGCCTGATAGAGATACATTTACATGGCTACTGACACTATGACAGAAAGTCCTGTTCTTGTTTGCAAAACCCTTCTGCTTCTGTGGGAGTTTTCTGTCTTGCTCTTGGATTTCTTCCCTGGTGTACGAGCTTTTATACCAAGGAGAGGTTGGGATGTAAGGGAAACACAAAAAGATACAGTCATGTCCCACTTCAGGAAAATAATGGAGCTAATTAAGATGGAAGTGCAAAAATGGTCAGTTAGGAAGTCAACAAATCAGGGAAAAGGGAATATGACAACTCAGCACTGAGAATTTTTGTGTCTTTGCAGAGACAGCATTCAGGAGACTGTCCCAGGCAGAGCCTAGGAGATAGAGAAGGGGAAAAAAAAAAAAGAAAATTGAACTGAGAAATACCATTGAGATAAGGCTTTTTATTTTCTGTGTTCAGTCTGAGAATTAACTGTCCAGGGCACAAGCATTGAAAAGTAGGTATAAAGAAAACAGACAGCACACCAGCTTTGCTAAGAACAGAAGGCAGGGCTTTGACCAATGTCAATGCAAGATCAATCGTGGAAGCTGGATGAGTAACAAAGCTTGAAAAATAGTGGTATTACATCTTTGAACGACTGAAAAAATCCATTTGTGGCAATTAGCAAGCAGCTAATAAATAGCTCTTGTGTCAAAAGGGATTAAGCGCAGGTAGCCCAACTTTGGAGGGAAATGCCACCAATTCAGAGCATCTGTCGTGGCAGCTTGTGCCTCACAGTGACATAATGAAAAGTTACAGCAACGCTATTAAGCCGGTAGCACAATCCTCAGGTCAAATGGAATAGTCTGTTCCCAAAAGATGCACCAAGAGCAGACAGATACTTCCCAACTAATATCTGGAACTGCCTAGTAGACGGAAGGTCCTCTTAGGATTTCTGCTATACAGATTATAACTTAACTTTCATGCAAACACCATCAAGCATTGAGATACAGACCTGATTATATGAATTTTATTCAATAAAAAAGATAATGGGTTTGCAATATGCACCATGGTCAAAGGATGAGATCCAACTGATCGTGCTTGTTGGAACAGGAAGGTTGAATGAAGAGATGTGAGCTGCCCTTGCTCTTCCAGTAAACCTGATAATCATCAAAAAGGTTGTGTATAGCCAATAATCAGAATAGACTAGCCAGGAGCTAAAGAGAGGAGCACACTGATAAAAGGAAGCTTCTGTGTAGCCTGAGCCTTCAAAGGAGTCTTATCTTTACAGGGGAGAAAAAAACTGTACCTAAAGGGACAATTATCAGCCAGTGCTATCTCCTGCACTAAATAGGAGTCCATACTGCACTAGGACAGCACCTCATCCAGGCTGTGTCAGATACTGGAACAACAGTGCTGTAAGTTCAGGTAGACCAGAATGAAGAATAAAAGTATGGACAGATGTAAAGAAAGCATTTCCCATATCATGGAGTATGAACATGCAATTAAAGACTTGGACTTGTGGATAAAATAGCTAAAAGCACATGAAAATTAAAATCAAATATAAACAGGGGTATGTGTGCAAATCCCAAAAGACACTGAGGAAGACATGAGGGAGGACTCAGAAAAGATGAAGCCTGGCATAAATGACAGTGATGGACCCATGGAACTACCTAAGATGTGGATCAAACCTGGTTCCCTGTTAAGCATCACCAAGTTCTACAACAGTGGTCTGTGCTGGAACCCGTGTGAGATACATTCACAAGTCACCTGGAAGATGACATGAATAATAAGGTGACAAGGTCCAATATTTAAAAAAATAATAGTAATGAGAAAGGTCAGTTTTGAAGACTTCAGGACCTCAGGAGACTGAGTGACTGGACAGTAAAAGGAGATGGGAAATTCAAGCTGAAAAAATTCATGAGAAAAGTATCCTAGTATATGTATATTTACTGATGTAATATCCATATATACTATATGTATATTTAATGATGCCTCAGTTTAAAACACTTAAGAGTGAGATATTGATACTCAAATAAACCCACTAAGAAGCAAAAAACAAACAGACAAGCAAACGAAACCATAAATAGAAGCCCCCCAAAAAACAAAAAGCCCACCTTTGGACAAAGAAAGGTCACTATTCCAAAAACAGTACTTGTGCACTCTTCCCAGAAGTTCAAGAACATCAATATGAGACCATTCAGGGCTAATTAGCCAAGTAGATGCCACATACAGGACAAGTGTGATGTGATATTTCCTTAGGATACTCTTTCCACCTCCTGTTTGCCCCCGTTACTGTATGAGATGCTCTGACACTACTAAAGTGCCCTGTGAGGTGTAAATGACCTTTGACACAAAGCCTTCTCATTCCTGTGCCTCCTTCAGGCTCATGGCCTGTCTATCACTGAAGAAAAAAGCAAAATCACACCCTACAACTGTATGACAGCTTTTAGTGTCTGTCTGGAGACAAGCTGGGGCAGACTGTATGTAGGAATAAACACTTTCCCCCAGATCTTCACAGCTTTTGTCCTCCTGAGTAAGCCAAACTTTGCTTTGATTGCCATGAATATTCATGGAAATTCAAAGGAGCACCATCTCCAGGGCTTAGTGTTTCCTTCAATGACTGAGCCTCCTCAATGCCAAGGGAAATGGCTGCAGCTATTCTGAACACAGCACTCAGTTGTGGATAGTCACTATGAAGAAGAAGTGGTTTAGGTCAGGGGGCAAAGGAGCAATCACGGGGACCAAAACCAGAGATAAAAAAACAATAATGTAACCAAACAGACACTGCTGGATACTGGTCAAATCCTCTGGGCTCACTGTCTGATGGTTTTCACAGCAATCATATCCAAGCAGTGGGAGAGCCAAAAAGCTTTGGCTTGTGACCAGGAAGTCAAGTAGAAGGTGTTGCGTTCCACAAGCAAATACCTCTCACATTGGAATCTGCCACCTCTCCATGTCCTCCATCACCTGTTCCCAGCCTTGGCAGGTTAAAACTGAATTAGTACAGAAGAATCAAAATGTTTCTTTTCATCCAGATCAGTCCTGTCCAAACACACCTGCCAAGAGAAAAGCCTGTGTGCCTTCCCAGGTGAGGCATGATCGGCTGTCTGTGGGTATAAAACACAGGTGGCAAAGCTAAACACAAGCCCTGCAGGATTGGTACTGGTGTACTGAGATAACTGAGTGCCAAGGGAACCTGAAACTAATACCAGCCAAGTAGAAAATATCATGCTCTGAAGCATCATCCCAGAAGAGATTTTGTTATATTCTGTAGAAGAATAGCAGCTGAAACCCAGGCTGTGCTGCCCAGTGCTGGTTTGGAGAGAGCACGTGAGGTGCTTGGTGCTTGTGATGATGAAGACACAAAATGCCTTTTAAAATGAGGGAGAAGGAGAGTCTGTAATCCAGAAGATGCTGCTCTTGCCATTCCTCAGCTCCAACACACAGAAGTGTTAATACAAAATTGCACATCATGGCTTTGGCAGGGCAGAAAATTGTGAGAGTTTTGCCACATTCGTGCCACTAAAAAGAATTTTTGCTAGTCTGGACCAAGAGATATCACTTTAAATAAATGATTGTTCCTGAAAGCCTCTCTGTACTAACTGGAAATGGACTTTGAGCTAGCTGTGAAGTTCAAGGAGCATGTCCCTTACTGTGGGCAGTGGTTGCACCAGCCTCCTTATAGGAAAAACTTCTCTGAAAGCCTATTTGACTCTGACATTGTCTGCATAAATCATTCCAAGAGGAAGTTTTCCAGCTTCTCTTCCTGAAACTGTTAAGTCTTAAAAAGACAAAGATGAAACAACATGCCAGTGCCTGGTCTTGGCTAAAACACAAATGCCTGTGCCTACAGAAACTTATCCTTATTTAAAAGGGTAAACCTATCAAACAAAACCTATCCATGAGAGAATAAATCTTATGAGCCTGAAACTAGCTTAATAAATAAACACAAGGAATGCCATCACCAGAGTTGCACCCCATTTTCCCACAGGAAGCACCACCTGAGTGCAGGATCAGCCTCTCCACAGCCTCTGCAGAATAACATCCAGACACAGAGCAAGTTACCCTGTGCTTCAAAGGAATCTGATTCTACCCATCTGGGACACACAGACACACACACACACGCACCAAAATGAAGTCAGATTGGACTGTCTTTTGAGGGAGAATGCTAGAAACTAAAGGACTGTAATTTCCTTTCTTCTGTGGATCCAAAGCTTACACTCACTACCTGGAGCTAGTGCCATATGACCTGTCATAAAAATGAAGTCATTTTCATAGTCCCTGCTTTCCTAAATGTAGTCTTTCATCTTAAAAGGTGATCTATATTCTTTGTTCCTAACTACAAGACTTACTTGCCTTCACTGAAGAAAACACTTCGAATAAATCCACTTCAAGCAGTTCCAATCACTTTGTATAACTGACTTCTCTACCACTTTTTGTGTCATATATAGATGAGATGGGGATTTTTTCCCACTAACAAAGAGAACAGATTAGAAGAGTAGGATAAAATAAAAATTAATGAAAATTCCACGAACACTGCTAAGAAAACTTTTTCTATTATTTTCCCCCCAATACTTATTAAGAATATCCTTTTTTCTGGTCACACAAACACAAAAAAAGGTTTCTACTAAGAACAGAATGTACAATTTTACATGAATAACCCCACGGCCATGACCATTTATTTGGCTTGAGCCGCCAGGGAGTGCAATTACACTTGAAAACACTCAGGCTGAAATCCTTGACAAAGAGTTAAAGTGAATTAATTGCCTTACCAGATGCAGTGCTATATGTTGAAGAGAAATGGCAGAAATGACCTGATGGGTAATAGAAGGTGGAGGGAAGAGAAGGAATAATTCAAAATGAAAACTCAATTTTGCAGTAGCCACAAAAGGACCTATAAGACATGTGCAGGCAAATATAACAGATACAGCGACACAAGGCTCCTGCCATGTCCTGGCAGGCATAACTCCAGGTGTAGCTCTGCAAGAGAAGGTATTAATCAGGTGGATAATATCTGCAGTGAGTACTGGGGGTGAAAACGAGCAACAACTCCGCAGCAGATGAGTTCTGATTGAACTTTTAGGAGGTATTATTCCCACAAGGAATAGCCCACTGTCCCTGCTGCCTCCTGCCTCCAGAGCCCCACCAAACCTGCAGAGACCATACAGTGCAGAGCTGTGGGTCAGAGTAGGACACAAGCAGGTTTCATGCCGCCTTTCCCTCTGAGGAGACATGCCCAGACCATGGGAATTGATGTTACTCCGCTGCAGCAACACAAGAAAAGTGTTTGGGGATGTGTGTGTTTGGGAAATACACCCCCACAGCTTAATCTGATGGATTTTGTCAATCAGAGCTCCAAACCTGACTCCTAGCAGAGTTTTTTAAGTCTCCAAGCACTATTTCCCAAATCAAAATCAAAGAAGAAATCAGACCGAGTCTCTGCAGTTAGTTCATGTCCATGGGAATTACTATTCTTTATCTAAATGAGATTGAACTACTACCATGAAGTTTCAGAAAAAAATATATTAGAGACCACAGGCTGGTGTGTGCTAGCGCTGTGAAAAATGAGCAGCTCATTAATTCCAGGCACTGTATTCATTTCAAACCCATCATACAGCCCCGATTTTACAAACAGGTGCACTAATGCAGATCTGAACACCACAGAGATTATCAATTCTCTTCACACACAGAGAACAGACAGGAACACAGGACACAACTGGTGAAGGACTGCAAAACTTAGTGCTCAGGTCCACTCTGACGATAAAAACAAGTGACAGAACAGACACACATCCAGTTCAATACAAAACACATTTTGCCAAGGACTGTACTTAATTTGATTGTTCTGACTAAAAGGAAAACAAAATATCAATGGCAGAGAGAATTGAAAGAGCATAATCAAATGCTACCACCATGATCTTTATGGTACTTAGATATGAAAAGCCCTCTAAAATACAACGTTGAAAAAGAAACCTCAAAAAAATTGAAAGAATGCATTAAAAAAAACCCTCAAACAAATATAATTTACGCCTAGCATGAGAGTGTTCTCTAGAAGTGGAATAGTCACAATGAACAGAGAATAAAAAAAAAAAAAACCAAAAAAAACCCCAAACACTATTTCTTTGAGAGCTTTTTAAATTTAATTTCTTGTTCTAGTAAATATAAAAATAGGAAACTGTAAAAAAAACCTTACTCTGCAGAAATGACCATATCTTACTAAAGCTATCCTGGTAGTCCAAAGCACAATCTCTATGAAGAATTTATTGCTTTGAAATGCACCTATAAGAGTTGTAATCAAATCTGGGATTTGAATCTTCCTGAACTGGGTGGTCAGAGGGTTTGAGATCTGTTGAGAGCTATTCTTTGATGCACGTCTCTCCTTAAAAGGATTTTTCAGGAGCTTAGGCACAACCTTAGGCTCTGGTCTTGAGTTTTTAGGAGTCTGTTATTAGCACCACCATTAAACGCCTCAGTGCTGTGGTTTCTAAGCTGATCTGGAGACATCTCTTCTGTGAAAGATGAAGAAAATTGCAATTTTTTTTGACTGCACACTGTTTAGCAGTCTGTTCACACTGATGTGTCTATGGATGAACACCTCCTTCAGAAGATAACAACACTCCACAAATTGAAAAGCTGACTGAGGAATAATGTTGTAATGCAAAGCCTAATTCAGTGTGATGGGTTTATGCATTTTTGAATGTATTTTCTTAACTGAAAATTAAAAAAAAAAAAAAAAAAAAAAGCGCAGCAATTTGTTTCCACTAAGTCAGGAAATATTTTGGTATTTACAGGAACTAACATACCTGAGGTAGTTGTAATAGGGATGTGCCTATTTCATTGTTAACATTGTCCCAGTGGCAAAGTATCACTCCCAAGTGTTGTGCAGCACTATTTAGCCAGACAAAAGGAAGCATTTCACATTTCTTCTTCCACTGCACTGCTGGTTTTGTAACTTCCACACATTTTAGTTAGTTTATAAAAATGCACATCTTAAAAACCTTTTGCACAGTGCATACTGCAACTTACACTGAATATATGAGTGAGGAATAAAAAAGTGCCTCTCTGTGAGTTGCAATATTTAACGTGTTAAGGCTGTTTTCAACAGCAAACCCCAAAATCCTTCGGAAGGTTCCTGCAGCAGTTTGCCAAGACACACGCCACTGTTTTCCTAAAACATTGTCAAATACTTACTGTGAAGGTACTGAGCAATGTTTATTATCCACTCCTCTGTCAACTTCCCAGCTTTGGTTATCTTGGAACACTTCAGCTGACTCGAGAGATCTCTCGATTCAATCCAACAAACTGTGTCCTCCCTGTAGCTGTAGTCCAACGTCAATACTGCAGATCCTTTTACAGGGGCTCGTGCAGACAATTTGCTTCCATTAAGGTATAAAACCTCAATGGTTTCAGAGCTTGCAATCAGAAGAAGAGGAGGTCTCTCAGCAGGCTCTAAAAACAAAGTGAAGAGAGTTGAAAGGATTAACAGGCTGTATGTACCACATTCATCGTTTGAGTTTTAATGTAGTTTTTAATGTTCTTACCTGCTTGTTGTAAGACATGCAATAGATTGGTTTTGGTTTTGTTTTCATAACTATCATATATTCCAAATTACTAGTCTATTTTATCCTGCTGTTCTAATGGTTCACATCATTAAATAAAATTAATTACCCTAGCCCCACAGCTTCTGTTTAATTCCAAGTATCATTATTGCAACATTTTTCATGCCTAAGACATAAAATGAAATACAATTTTATGCAAATTATTTCTGTCCAGATTACTGGAATTTTTAAAACAATGAAGACCAGGAAAACCTGCAGAACTCATAAGTACACAGGAAATGGTAAGGTGCTTTTCATATTAGAGTCTGTAAAAAAAGACATAAACTGAGGAGTGGATGCTGCTAAAAGATCTTAAAACCACCACCACCACCACCACCAAAAAATACTAATGCAGTGAAACCTGTCTACAGCATAGAGATGATGGGCCTACATCCATCCTTTATAAAGGAGAAAGAATCATGCAGTGGAGATTCCTGACAGGAAAAAGAGTGTTTCATTTCCACTGGGTTACCATTACTGTTATAATAAACAAAGACAAAATATGAAGCAGCGATTCAAATTAAGATATTACATGCAAGTGAAAGTGCTGTCACAATCATCTGAATCACTTTGCCTAGAAACCATGCCAGTAATTTACCAAAATACTTGTGAAAAAATGAAGGAAATAATAATACCCCAACAGTGAAGATTATATATCTTAAAATACACAATGTTCCACTTAAAGTTAAAACTTCAAAAAGTTACATTATTTACAGAGAGGAACAAATAACTCTCATTGAGATACAATATATTTAGCATTTTCTTGAGTGCTATTGGGCACAAAGCCAGTTGTTCTTGCTTTAGGTGTATCTTTTATTTGGGTGTTACTCCATTGATTATTCAGCGCTGGTTTCAAAATTTTCATCTGATTTAGTCAACTGCAAGTAAATATCAGTCTCTGAACGATGAGGAGTCTGTTACACGAGGTGCCACTGCTCATATCGAACAACATCTTGTTCTAGACCCGAACTAGTACTTCAAACTGAAACAAAGTCCCAGTTAATCCAGAACTGTCAGGGGGGCATCTCCCTCAAAAACATCTCCCAGCAGTTTCCCTCTTTTTTTTTTTTTCTTTTTTTCTTTTTATCCTGGGAAGAACCCCTTTGTTTCCAACAGTGGGGTAACAATGCTTTGCTTTAATTCATAATGAAGAACTGCTGTTGACTGTGTGGATTGGCTGGAAAAAACTCCATCCAACAGATGTACGTATTTAAGAAAGAGGATAGGGACACTGCTTTCTGAAAAAAACCTCTTCCTATGAGATGTGCAGCAACCAGAGTCCTGGTCCAAGTGAGATTGAGCTGATGCAGGACATTATGAGAAGATTTTTTACCAGGAATAGCACTAATATCTAATTTTGCAATGATTTACGTTCATGAGAATCACTTAACAGAAAGCTGTCCTCTGCAACGTGTGCAACACCACTACAATGTGTCTTTTCACCTCGTTCTTTTGCTAAAGTAAATAATGTTGTCAAGTGGGCAAACTTTTGGATGTTGGATTTAAAAACAATTACCTCGAAACACAGCAACTCTCACCGCAGTTTCAAGCACACGTGAAAAATATTTGTGCTGCCAAGTCAAGAGCTCTCACCCCAATGTAATCTGCTCCTATTCAAAGGGGTGTCTGAACGCTGCATTGACACGGAGCACTTTCAATCAACATTCTACCTAACTCGAAATTTCAGTATGCAATTCCAGCTGTCTAAACGGCGGGGAAAAAATGCATAAATAAAAGGTTTCAACAAACAATGCTTCATCAGGAGGTCTGATTAAAGAGAAAAAATGCTTCAGTGAATACAAGTGCTCAGTGGTCTCGCTCAAACCCACAGCAGTGGGTATTAAATTCTGTTCTTTGGCACCATCGGCTTTTATTTAAAAATCTTGCTTGATTACTTTTTTTTTTTTTCTTCATGTAAAGTACTTCTGTTCTATAAGGGATCAACATGTATTCTTTCTAAAGTTAATTACATTTGGTCTTTTCTTATTCCTTCCCATTTCATACTGCATATTCTAACTTGTAACACATCTTGTCCCTCTCCAGTATATCCCACACTGACACCTGCAAAACCACACTGCTGTAGCATTCCTTTTGGGACTTTCTAGCTGTCCTCATCATCCTCACATTCACTTCCACCAATCCATGAGTCAGATCCACACATAAGTTTTTTGGGTTTTTTTTAAAAAAAAAATCAGAAGATATCTATCAACTGCAGGGATTGAATTCCTTTGTGAAACAACCCCTTGTGGTGTAAGCCATGAGTGATGCCCCCTAGTCTTGTTTTATTTTTTTTTTTGTTTCCAAAAGAGAAGGCAGTGTGGTTCTTGTAAAGCAGTATTCTTTGAAATCTGCCAGGTAGGTCCATTTCTAGTCAGTCTAAATCTCTCTTCTCCCCCGTTCTTATCAACTTCTGCTCCCCATCAGAAGAGAGCCAGACTTAAGAGCTTCTGACCCTATCACCCACTCACCCCAGCTTTCCAGACTGGTTCAAAAGGTGTGTTTCCATCTGCGTCCTGCTGAGTTTGGGGATTTATTTTTACATCTGACAGCTCTGTGCTCAGCTTCTCTCTTCCCACAAAATAATATCATTGCTTAATTCTGGATTCAATCACTCTTTTCCCAACTACCAATGGTGTGAAAAGACCTTTATTATTATTTTTGCTCTTATACTTTGTGCTAAGTCGGATATTTCCACTCTCTGCAATCTGTAAAGCCTCAAAGAAAAGGCAGCTCAGGGGATATTTGCAGTTCCAAAGCCACCACAGTGGTTTGAGGTTGCAAGAGAGAACCATATCTTTTCTTGCACTGTTTTGAACTGACCTGTTGAAAACAGTAACAGGGATTTAATACCTCACTAAACTCCAGAGAAAGGCTGTATTTTAGTATTAATGTCTAAGACATAAGAGAATTCTTAACAAGAATTAGTTTCAAACCTCTTGAGCAACAGATGCAGTCAAACCTGGCTGCAAACAAAGGCATGGTAAGGACTCGTGGCACTGCCAAGAGGTTCTGCTCAGCAGGCACTACTGCACATTAAAAAAAACCCTAGATTGCTGAGTTTGAAATCATAATTTTAAAGCAGAACTACATGAAATAATTCAATGGATTGTATCAGATAATCATGGTTTTTCACAGCAGGGTAGGTAACCTGCTTCTTTCAGTGTTGCTCAGATAAGGGCTGATTTCATAGTTATTTATATATATATAAAAAAATATATACAAAAATATTAAAAGTTCCTGCAGAAATTTTTAAATTAACTTACTGTATAGCATAATGCTGATGAAAAATGAAAAAGGAGGTATTAAAGAAATCATGTATTCTCCCTCACAAAAGCTGCTTGTTTGCTCCTCAAGAACAGAAGCTCAAAAGTTGAGTGGACAGATCTAGGATGAGTTACAGTGAGCTGGCAGCAGCTTTTCAAATAAGTGGACTTCATGTGTGTTATTTTTTCACAAGTTTTTTCTTTTCTTTCCTTTTTTTTTTTTTCTTCCATTTTATGGGAAAGATAAGAAGTGCATGGCTCTTTAATCCAGGGAAGTTTTATGATTCATCCTTCTTGACTAAAATGAAAGCATTTTCCTTTGAATTATGTTTAAGATAGAGTAGTGGAAAAGATGAAAGACTTGCCTTTCCCTCCTCCCTGATCTTGTCTAAAATACAGATCAATAAGTGTTGCCACAACAAATCAGAAATGAAGGTGTTTTGCACTGCCAACAGACCTACTTCTCTGGAAGAAAAGCCTCAGAAATGCCAGCAAGTTGTTTTTTTTTT